>JACXGJ010000629.1:0-114057 GCA_016801105.1 Esox niger
TGGAGACGGGGTGTGCACATTAAGTTAGGGTGAGGGTGGAGACGGGGTGTGGACATTAAGTTAGGGTGAGGGTGGAGACGGGGTGTGGACATTAAGTTAGGGTGAGGGTGGAGACAGGGTGTGGACATTAAGTTAGGGTGAGGGTGGAGACAGGGTGTGGACATTAAGTTAAGGTGAGGGTGGAGACGGAGTGTTTGAAATTTGTTGCTTAAGCTGACACCCCACCTCTAGTCGGAGAAATACCTGACTCGTCCTCCATAACTGCCACTGTTGGATCCTTTAAACCAGTGGTTCCCAACCAGCGGTTCTCGGACCCCTGGGAGTAGGTGGACAATCCATAGGGGGCACTTGAAAACACTCATGACAACATAGGCTTATTATTGAAATGAACATGAGGGCGTACTTCAGGGATACTCCAAGTTGAGCAAATTCTGTCGATGGTACAGTAACTGAAAAGGGTTAGGAACCCCTAATTTAGACTACTGTTAGGGGGAAGCAACGGGTTTATTTAGGGCACTTCCTCTGTGGTTCCAACAGGAAGTATTGCAGCGGTGACCCAGTATTTGTCTTAGTGGGGATGAGTGGAGAAGTATGTGGCGGGGCTATTTTGGGATGTTAGGATGGTCACTCTGTAGTCATAGCATCATGAAGACCCTCTTCCACTCCCCAAGCCACACCATTCTGGACCTGCTGTAGGTGCCGTGTCATTACTGCTATGCACTTCTCATCATACCAACCATGCCCAGATTCCATACCGTGGATATACAAGGCAACAGAAAACATTCCACAAAGGTTACAGCTTCCTGGGCTAATCAGTGGAATGTACTAAATGTTAAATCTCTACAACAAGACACATCATTCACCCTAGTGATATCATGCCCAGTTTTGTCAGAGATATTGTGTTGTTAGCAAGACTCCGTTACGTGAGCATGTCATCACACTGAATCCAACCAATCAAGAGATATTAACAGATACCAGTCATACCAGTCATTTATAGCATGAAAACACAAGAATGGTTAGTCCCTGAATGAGGGTGACATTTTCTTCCATGTCTGCTTCAAGCAATAGGGAAGCAAAAGAGTGGCCTTTTCAGTGCATGATCAGAGACTGAGCTGGAGCAGTCTGCATGCCCACACCCCCCCACAGCTCACTACCCTATGTAGGCTATATGTGTGAGAGGAAATTCACACTGTCTAACTGAACTGCTAACCTGCTAGTGCCGCTTATAGTCATTCTCAGTATCATTGCAGTTTCCAGTGGTTACCCAGACCTGAGAATTACAGCAGCGCAGAACAAACACACATCTTCACAGACAGAACAACACACATCACCACAGACAACAATCATACATCCCCACAGACAACAAACATACATCACCACAGACCGAACAACACACATCACCACAGACAACAATCACACATCCCCACAGACAGAACAAACACATATCACCACAGACTGAACAAACACACATCACCACAGACTGAACAAACACACATCACCTCAGACTGAATAAACACACATCACCACAGACAGAACAAACAAACATCACCACAGACTGAACAAACAAACATCACCACAGACAGAACAAACACACATCACCACAGACTGAACAAACACACATCACCACAGGGAGCAACTCTTTCCATGGATAGTGGGGTGTCTGCAGGTCTTTGCTGCTGTGCTGCACATGGTTGAAAGTGAAGGTCTGTAACATCACATTATGTAATAAAACCTGCATTTGGTAATAAGCAGCCGCATTTTGTAATAAACCGCTTGAATGCAACATGCAATAAATGTCACCGCATTTTGGAATAAATCATTACAAAATGCGTCTGCTTATTACCAAATGTGTGAGTTGGACCTTTTTTATAGAAAATGTAATAATGTGGTGCATTATGTAATAACCAACCAAAATGGATGCCTTCATCTGTACAGTTACAATTAGCACAATTAAGCTAAATTAAACTTCTCAACAATTAATTAAGACCCCTATAACCTCGTGCCCCCATTGGCATTATAGTTCACCTAAAAAGCAACATAAAAGCTTTTATTTGTAGCAGGGTTGACTACGGCACTGGTCTTTTGACTGGGCATCCCAAAAAGACCATCATAAAGCTTCAGCTGCTAGTGTTCTTACAGGGACCAACAGGTCAGACAACATCACCCCGATTCTAAAGTCACTACACTGGGTTCCTGTGAGCCACAGAATTGAATACAAGGCAATGGTGATTGGTGCCAAACTTGGTGAGTGTCAGGGCTGAACTGGGTGAAGCGGCCCATGCTGTGAATCTACGGACCAGACTTCCAGTCTATCTTAAATGTAGCATAACCTTCAGAAATCTTTGAAACAGGAAATCACAAAATCACACTGTCCATGGATGCTTTTTGTTATTTGAGTCCTTTAGAACATTTACAACCTATTTAAAATCTCATTTTAACTACACCACTATTTATTTATTAATCGTCCTTATAAATCAGTTGTCTTTTCTTTACCGCTGGGTTGCATCACCTCTTTTTCAAATGTACTCTGTAAGTGTTTGGGAACTGATGAGACCAATTGCTGTAGTTTTGAAAGTGAAATGTTGTCCCATTCTGGCTTGATTTAGAATTACAGCTGCTCAACTGCTCATGGTCTCCTTTGCTGTATTTGTCATTTCACAATGTGCCAGATGTTTTCAATAGAGGACAGGTCTGGACTGCATGCAGGCCAGTTTAGCACCCAGACTTTTACTAGAGCCATGCTGTTGTGATACGTGCAAAAGGTGGTTTGGCATTGACCTGCTGAAATAAGCAAGGCCTTCCATGAAAAAGACGTCATGTGGATGGACGCATTATTGCCCCAAAACCTGCATGTATTGTTCAGCATTCATGGTGCCTTCACAGAAGTGCAGGTCACCCATGCCATGTGCACTAATACGCCCCTGGGTGCTGGTTTTGTCCTGTGCACTGATAACAAGCCGGATGGCCCCTCCTCTCTGGGCCGGAGGACACGGTGTCCATGATTACAGATAAATCGCACATATTGATTAGTCAGATCACAGGACAATTTTCCACTTCCTCAGTCCATTTTAAATGAGCTTGGGCCTGGGGAAGGTGCTAGTATTTCGGGATGTTGTTTATGTACAGTTTCTTCTTTGCATGGCAGAGTTTTAGCTTGCATTTGTAGATGCTGCCATGTACTGTGTACATAGACCATGATTTTCTGAATTGTTCCTGAGCCCATGCAGTGATTTCCACTACAGAGTCGTGTCTGTTTTTTACGCAGTGCTGTCTGAGGGCCCAAAGATCATGGCCATCCAATATTGGTTTTTGCCCTTGTCCCTTGTGAGATTACTCCAGTTTCTTTGAATCTTTTAATGATATTGCCTATCATAGAAGATGAGATCGCCAAAACTCTTTGCAAAATGCTAATACATTTGGTATGAAATTGTGCTATAACGTTTTTGAACTGCCTTGGAAGAGGAAGAATAAGTTGTATTGTCTATCACTGGCCACTAGCTGAATGACAAAATGTTGAACTGTATGACATTGAGTGTGAAATGGTATTTCTCTGCAAAGGATTGCATTCAGAGTTTCTCTCATTTAGAGTTTATTGTAGAGTAGCTCAAACCTTTATGCGAATAACCATGTGCTTGTTAGCACTCTCTAGCCAAGCAGATAATATTGGTCAACATCTGGGCTGCCAACTCACGCATAGACCACAAGACACACCACACGTCCATTTTGTCACCCAGTGACATGTTCAAGTATTTAGTAGTCTATGTGTTCATCCAGTGTTGTTAACCACTATAGTGGTACATATTCTTTGCCAAAATATACTGTAATTGGGCATTGAGAGAATAAAGAACTTGAAAGAAGTGACTGTTCCTGATTGGCCTTTTGTTCTGCAAACATCTTCGGACTCTTTTTCTCTATAGTAAGAATTTGCATAATCCTTAAAGGCAGAGCTGTGTGCACACGCGTGCACGTGTGCCCTGACATTTGTGTGTGTACCAATGCTGTGGTTGTGTCATTAAAACATAGTGTTGTGCAGTGGAACCCTCATGTACAGATTCCACCACATTAAGATATGGATTACAGTGACACTGTACACACTGATGTAGTTCTGGACAATGAAATATACAATTAGTTCAGTAGATTAGTAGTATCTTGTCAAGTTTATTTTGAGCGAGTGTGATTCATGCTAGAGTGCATCAAATGAACATTATTATAGCGATCTTCATGAATGAAGACATCCAGTTTGGTCGGTTACATAATTCACTAATTATTACAATTTCATAAAAAAGGCCCAACTCCCACATCTTCTAATAATCATTGCATTTTGTAATAATATATAACAAAATGTAGGGAAACGTATTACATACTGTGTTCAAGCTGTTTATTACGAAGTGTGGCAGATTATTACAAAATGTGGGTGTAGTTACATTATGAATTGACCATTTCTTTTGTCATATTATTACAATTTGCTGTTACAAGGTCACTAATTAGGACTTCTGCTCACCTGGTTGTGTATAGGGTTGACAGATTTAATTGACTGTAAACCAACCAATAACACGCACAGCATTACACCTGAACAGCATTTTCCTGATATGTAAATCAACCCACCCAAGCCCATTTTTGACCGCATGCTGTCATAAAAAATAACCCAACTGGACAGGAAACCACCCCATCAGGTAATACTAAGTAGAACTTAATGGACCCCAACTAAAAAGAAAACAAGCAGCCTACACCCTCTGTGGAATTACTTTGAGCCCTCCTGCATTAAACACTTGATAAAGTGCATCAGTAAGGAAGGGTGTAGTGCTAAGTTGAAGAGACTGGACAGAGGGAGAGACACACACAGGTGGCAGTCAGCCCTGTCGTGAAGGAGAGGGTACAGGACAGCTGGCCTGTCATACAATGACTTATTCTTCAGCCTCCATGGAGACTCCAGCAGCAGATTCCATACACCAAGAGGCTGTGTGTTTCAATGATAATGTGATATCTATGCTGTACAGCTAGCAGCTCCCTGTGGTAAAATAACAGCAGGCCAACATGGTTGTGCTACTTTATTTAAAAGCCATAGTGAATCAGCACTACAGTCATATCATTCAATGAGCACAACGGACAGTCCAATTGAAACCAAAAGAAGCCATGTTGGATGTGATTCTTTCTTCCGAATGCTCTGATTTATTCCGGCTCATCACAGATTTCTCAGACTTTGTGCCTTTTTCAGTATTCAACCCCCCACAACAACAACGGCCCTGTGAGGGTCAATAATAGAAAGTAAGACAACTTGAGATTGCAAATATAATTAGCATTGAAAAAAGAGACCAGTGGTCAGGATACCAAGTTGTAAGAATATAAATCATTTTATTCTTTTAAACACCTATATTAATAGACTCAAAGTAAAGCAGTTATGCTTTTTTTTCCAGGTAATAGATAGCTGAACTCTTATTATGAATGGGTGTAATTTTCACTATGTTTCTGTGGTGCTACAATTCACTCCCAGACATTCCGAACACGGAAGTTCGTCCCTTGTCAAATAGAAAGGCAATAAAATTGTTGATATCAGAATCCCTCTACCTTAGCCTGTATGTTTTCCTGTTATATAGTAGGCGGGTTAGAGTTCTGTGGCATAATGGCAGTGATGGAGGAGGTCAATACAAGGGTTTCTATACAATAATTCTAGCTTTTAAACACACTGCAAGTATAATCTTTCACATCAAATCAATGCAGGGTTTAGTTTCCCACTATTAGCAACGCTCCATGTAGATTACAGAAAGTCTAATAATATACAGACACTGAAGTGGTGTAGGGTTTGAGGAATTGAGGACCAAAGCTATCTAGCACAACCTGGTGGCTGAACATGTAATTACCTGAACTGCCTCACAGCCAGTCAGAGCAAAGCTATTCTACACACAGCCAGACAGAGCAAAGCTATTCTACTCACAGTCAGGGCACAGCTATAGATGTTCATAACAGACAGACTATAAGGAACAACAAGCGATCTGTATATTTTACATCTGAGTGTGCAAGAGTCAGTTTGTTTCAGAGTAGGAGTCTTGGCAGTGGAAAGGCTGAGATCAAAGCACAAACACAAAACAGTAACCTTCATCGACAAAGCAAATACAGAAAATTAAAATCAAAACAAATATCAATTACAAAAACAAACAGGCAAAACCATTAAATTCATAACACTTGGCAGTGAAATGCTAACTCAAAACAAAGCAAAGGCTTTCAGGACACTACCTCAATCTACATAACAATTGATTGATATGAGGAAACTTTTGGCATAGAGAAAGACACTGTTACTAAGCAATTACTCCTGTGCAAATTTTAATGTATGTAGAAGACAAAGCAAAAAACCTTTATTGTCATCTGCTTAATTGTGACATTAAACCAATTGCATGCTGCTGCCAAATCATTTTTTCATGTGTTTTGTTTAGTTTTAATGAGAAGAAAACAGATATATTCTGATTCTTGTTAATTCAGTTTGATTTCTTTAGGTGGGGACGGGTGGTGGCCTGTAACATTATATTTATCTGCAATCTTCTCCATTTTGTATAAAAACCAAAACTCCCTCAAATCAAGTGACATTCCATACACTCCCCTCCCAGGAAACATGTTTGTTCTGGACAGCTTCCCTGTCCAATAGAGGGCACTGTCGTTAGATATTTGCTGTATCCAGAACAATGATGCAAAGATTGAGCAGGTGAAAGGATAAAGATAATTAGGCATGTATTCAACTGAGAAGTTGGCCATTAGCGACAGTGCAACTGTCTCGACACTCATGAATAGGATATCAGAAACAAGAAAGTTATTAAAAAAAACACCATAAATTAAATAAATATTTTTTTATAGTAATTAAAGTTGCTTTAATTCTCCTGGAATAATCACAACAGGAAAGCAACTATTTAAATAGAAAGTACAACTGTCCAAGGAATTTTGCTGAACATCTATTACCTGTACCAACAAAATAGGGTTAAAATAACTGCTTTAAGACAAAAGTATAAATCACTGCAAGCAGAAATAAAATCTAAGTAGCTTGGTGTGACTGCAAATATTTATTTAAAGATAATTATTGATTAATTCTGAAACACACATTTGTAAAGGAAATGTTGCTGCCTGTTTGCGAAGATGTATTTATACAATCGGGGTTTCCAGATATAACTTATTCAAGAAGGGTTATTGTTAATATCAACAGAGTTGCTCACTAACCAGCCTTTAAAAAGAGCCAGAGAAATGTATGCATCCATGAACGTGCACGGTGAGTGGCAGGGCAGTAAGACAAAGCATTCCGTACTGGCACGAAGCACTAAACAACAAAAACAGATTACAGGGATTAAAGGAAAACCCTCTTAAAAGTTGTGTACACGGACAAAACAGTGCAAAGAAATGACAGAAGAAAAACACAAAGGACCAAAGAAAGAAGCCCCACTGCTAAATCCCCACAAAGACAAATGCTAATGAAACCTGCACACCTGCACTCCCTGGAGGAGTTGTAGTCAGCCAGACTGGAGTGGACTTACCATCACCGTAACATACTGGGAGGACATGCTGTCTGAAGAATACAAAATAAGGTATGGAGCCAAACTGACTTCAGTCAGAAAGCATTTCCTGGACACTTATAACAGCGACCATTTGGAAAGTGTCCACGGGCCTTCTGTTGCAAACAAACACTTGAGTCACACGCCGTCGGTCAAAATAAACAGACATCACAGCAGTGTTATGTATGTAACAGTGCTTCTTAGCCCTGGAATAAATACATTTTGAAGGAACTTCAAGGTGGCACATGGAATATTAGCGCAGTGCTTCAAACTAAGTTGCTGTGTTTGTACCTTCAGGAGAAGCTCCATGTCTCAGAAGGGCTGTGATGCAAACCCATTACAAGGCGAAGGACAGCCCAGAGGAACAGTCTCTACTAAGTGGTACTCTCTGGGACAGCGATGTGTGGGGGTCCTGCATACAGTTAGTGAACAAACACCAACCAGTGTGTGGCGGGGTGTTTTGTACATGCTTTAAATAACGGTTCCAGTCCTGTCAGGCTATGAAGGTCTTTATGACCTTCTGTATGATCTGTCCACAGCCAGGACAAGGAGCGTGGAACTTGTGCAGCCTCCTGGCGCAGGAGAAGCAGGTCAGCAGGTGGGCTGTGCGGCCGTGTATAATACTCCCGTTGCGCGGACGGATGCGACACAGCTTACAGGGCTCCAACAGAGCCTCGGGCCTAACTTCCACTTCCATCCCCAGGCTTTCCTGACTCTCGCCCCCAGAGAGCTGCTCCTCATTGTGCAGACCATGTGGTCTGGGACCCTTGCCTTTTCCTGGACCCCCAGGTGGCAATGGGCGGTCAGAGGTGGAATGGGAGGGCAGAATGACTGGGTCAGACACAGACCGGAGGCAGTCTGGGACATCAATGCCAGTGTCGCTGTCCTCCTCGTCATCATCCTGTGGGTCTACAGAACTGCACGCTGGGATGTCGGGGACAGACAGGGAGTGGACCAGTCGTGGGACATCTCTGTACCAGTTCTTGCGTAAGGCCCAGCAGCGTACACAGTAGCGCTGGAGAGGAGAGTTGTACTTCCTGCACTCTGTACACTGCCATGCATCCTGAGGAAACAGGTCAGAGATGTTACAGAACAGAAGGAACAGTCAGAGACAGAAGACATCGAGACACCAGAAGACAGACCTGTGTAGAGATCTCTGTATCCGTATCGTCACTCAGACACTGGGAGTCCTCGTCTGGCTCCTCCTGCATCTGATGAGACCAGTCAGATGGACAGTCAGTCTAAACGGTCTCCACAGAACAGCAGGCAGAATGGGACTAGATCTGGGTCTTTGCCAGAGGCTACACTGTATGGTTAATATTTCATGACACACGCGTATTCTCCTGTGGTCTTACTGATGCAGCAGGGCTCAGGCTGTGTCTGAAACAGGGTCGCTAATCTGCATCTGTGTTAATCATTAGATACGTCAGAGTTACACACATACAATAGTTCCTTTCATGTCAACCCAAGCTTGGTATAATACCAGAACAATACCTTAGTGAAAATATCTTAACATTAGCTAGACCCATAATCATACATTTCCCACTGGAAGGAGAGCTTTGGTGAGTTTCTGATTCGGTCTGTACAGCAAGTGAAATGCATGTTATCATAGAAATAATATGCTAATGCTTACACAGATGACCCTCACAAGCACTCCAGCCCACCGTCTAGAACCAGAGTCAACACACTGTCCATAACAGGGGTGTAACGGCACACGTGTCCATACCATACCGTTCAGTACAGGGCGTTCGGTTTGGGAACGTGCTGTGATCCAAATGAATCATTATTATAGACTGTCTCCCCCCACAGACTGATCTTAGAACTGTAACTTAGCAACTAACGTATCCAGCAGCCTCGTAAATAAACACGGTGAGCAAACGATGAGCCAGAGCTTCTGGACCGCCCGTATCATTCAGGTTACGGCTTTCCAGGTAACTATGGGCAAAGATTATAAGTTCATAATCATTTAAAATGAATGGTATGCATGTATCTTATGCATGACTTTTTTGTTCACTGTTCCGAAACCGACTTAAAATCCAAGGTACGTACCGAACCATAACTGTTATGTACTCTAACACCCCTGGTCTACAACCAGTGTCATCATGTACCTAAAGTTTGTAAACAAATGGATTTGAGCATCAAGAATTGACAATATTATTTGATAATAAATATGGCTAACAGCCTACTGCACAAACCTCATGAGACCATAGGATTTGATCCAGTAGAAAACTGATTCATGCCAGAAGACTTTCTGAAGAAGTCTTGAAAAGCAGTAGACTACGGATCAACTTAAGACCAGTATTTTCCACTTTAGCTAATTCTGAGGTTAAGGAGAAATTAACATAATATATATATTTTTCCCAAAGAACAAAATATATAATCTATGTGATTTAATCAATGTGATGGACATGTTTTCCTCCCTGAATCCTTGTTAATTCAACAACAAAATAATGGAAAAACAGGAAAATTCTCAGTACAATATTACAAAAATTGGACCCCCTCATATCTGTATATTGTCTAAAAACATAGTGAAGTACTTTCTCTTGTACACTAATCATCTAGAGATAAGAAGCAGGAGAAATAAGTGAATAATTTGTCTAATTGAAAGCAAAAGAAACAAAACAAACTTGTGACATGTTAAACTTTGTGAAAGCAGCTCTAATGTTCAAAAAGGTTGGAGACCCCCAGTTTTAAAGACATTTGGATGCATTAACTTTCTTGACTAAAGACACACAGCACTTAAGACAGGAACTAACAGCAGAGCCCAGTCCTACCTCCTTATCGGCCTTCTCTTTTCCTGCTCCCTCCTCCTCTTCCGGAGGCGGTTCCGCCTCTCCTCCACTTCCTTCTTCCAGCACGGCCTCCTTCATCTCCACACTCACCTGCTCACTCCCTCCCTCTGTCAGGAACCAGAGGTCATCTGTCGTGTCTGACACAATGGCTGTGTCCTCATCCTGCACAAGAGACAGCTGACCCCTCAGTCAGGATGTGTGGCCTCATCCAGGTGACTCCCCCCTGCCTGAGTTTAGTCCCACCGGGCAAATCAAGTGATGCAATAACAAAAGGGTTTTTACTTGATTTGTGTGGATGTCTGTAGAACCGTTGCTCCTGCGACTGTAGTTGTTGCGCAGATTACCCAGAAACCACCAGGGCAGCCCTGAGAGGTCCCACTCGTCCAGGGAGACATCAAGCTTGGGCCGTTTGCATGCCGACCGGGGCAAGCCATCTACAGATCCTGAGGGAAGTGGTTAGGAATTCGAAAGCATCCGTTAGCAGTTACAGGACATGTACATAACAGCATTAAAACAAGCATAAATGACCAGATGACATTTGAAGGTAATGGTTTAAGCTAATGTTTCAATATCTTTCTATTAAAATGTTACAAGTGCCTGAAATATTCCCCATTAAGTGTTCTCACCCGTCCATCTATCAGTTTGAACCAACTTGTAGTCAAGTCATTTTTGCTTTTACACACATTCACAGTACTTTCCCCCCACCCGAAACCATCCTGGACTAGCTAATATTATATTGGTCATGTTCAGTTCAATTTCAGTCATGATTCTACACAGAGCCCCTTTAACCGTGTGTGTGTGTGTGTGTGTGTGTGTGTGTGTGTGTGTGTGTGTTAACCTTCATCAGACTCCCGGGGTCGTCTCTGGGACTGGGTCTGTGGGGGGAGAGTCCTGTCACTGGCCACACCCAAGCCCAACTTGGCCGGGTCCACACACACCTACACAACGGAATGGGAGGACAGCCAATCAAAACACAGAGCAGAAACGGATCACTTGGCGGAACCACAGCT
This sequence comes from Esox niger, assembly GCA_016801105.1. Taxonomy (NCBI): domain Eukaryota; kingdom Metazoa; phylum Chordata; class Actinopteri; order Esociformes; family Esocidae; genus Esox; species Esox niger. Next base: position 11,332 of record JACXGJ010000629.1, read on the forward strand.
CCTTCACAGCACAGCCCAAATGTCAGGGTATTGGGATTACTGGGTCTGGGGCAGTGGGAGGAAAACAACAGACAGGGAGTAGAATTTACAAAGACCAGAGATTAACAATGAACTCACTCTATGATACTGGAAATGTAAAATCAAGCCTTTATGATCACATTCAATCTGGCATTAGCTTCAACATGAAGCATTGGTTAGATTACAAATGACTCTGGAATGTGTCTGCATGCTTCTATAGATTAAAGAAAGATAGGCTTCCCACATGGCCTTTGTTTTTCAATGATAATACATAAGACTGAGGGAATGCTGTCATAGATGATTACAAAACCAATGAACAGTATCCATATGCTCACATCTTAATGGGAGCCCCATTATCAGGCAGGGGCTTAAAACACACCAGGTCTGTGAAACAAGGGGTGGGGAAGGTTAAATTGGGAGTACGGTTTGAATGGAAGAGAGAGGACAGATTATCTTTTGGAAAGGGGCAGATGTGGGGTAGGGGGAGAGGGAAATGAACAGATGTGGGGTATGTGGAGGGATGAAGGAGCAGACATGGGGTATGTGGAGAGAGGGTGGGGTAGTTTGGGTTTGGGCCATGACTGGATCAGGAGCTGTGTTCCTCCAGCAGGCTGGGGCCGAGAAGGGAACTCTGAGACAGACAGAGACAGGGACTCTGCCCCCCATGCTCTGGGTGGGTCTGGGGGCTCTGGCAGTGAGGAGCTCCCCCAGGCCAGGCCAGAGATGGGGATGTACAGAGACGGTGCTACTCTGTACACACAAACACCAGCGGAGACAGTGGCCCTCCCCTCCCCCCACAACACACACACACACTACTGCCTTAAACACCCTGGGACCAACAGCTCTACAGGTCAATGTTGGACTCCATATTTGATGCTGGAGTGAATGATGATAAATACGTTTGTCTGGTGTGGGGACATTTGGAAATGTAGTAGACCATGTAGGCTGCCCTTCAGATGGTGTGTGTTGTGAGGGGATGGGTTCAAGGGTCACCGTTCCTCCTGAGCACCATGCTTCAGCTTTACCTGACCGCGCTCCTCCACTCCGCCCTCTACACACTCACGGCCCAAAGAAAGACTCTCTGCAGCGTCTGTGTTTCAGAATGAGATACAGTAACACACAAAACACAACCCACCCTACAATTATCACACTGCCCTCACGCACATACTCATGCACGCACACGCAAGCAAACACACACACACGCGCGCAAACGCACACGCGCGCAAACGCACACACCCACAAACGCACACACGCGCGCAAACACACACACACGCGCGCAAACACACACACACACGCGCGCAAACACACACACACACACACACACACGCGCGCAAACGCACAAACACACGCACAAACACGCAGACCTGCAGAGGTCCAGGTGCCAGAACATCATTACTAACAATAGTTGTACACAGTACATTGACTACAACTAGACCAAATAGAAACCTGCTTTTAAGAGCCCACTCAATAAAGCAGCCTGCTGCTGGCCCCGGTGAACGCATCGGGGCCCCAGTGAACGCATCGGGGCCCCAGTGAACGCATCGGGGCCCCAGTGAACGCATCGGGGCCCCAGTGAACGCATCGGGGCCCCAGTGAATCCAAATTTGGTTTCTGTCCTCAATTGATAACCATCCCCAGTCTATAACTAGGTCAAATAGCCTCAAAATCTAAATTATGTTGTAACTTAGGGGTAATACATAAAATAAAGGTCCAACACTGAATTTCTGAAAGTCAGCAACACCCTTCAAATAAAGATTATGTTTTTGGTCCAAGTACGTTACGAGATATGATTGCTTCATTTCCCATCCACTTCTGAAATTGTGATGCCAATTCGGGACATCCAAGGAACTAAAACTAATCTGGCTTGTTATATCCCCCAAACAGTGTCATGTCAGAATGACGGTACCATTTTTTGCACAGCCTGTTCACAAGGGATTACAGAACATCCTATTAATTGAGTAGACTAGGATGTCTGTGGGCAAAGACCCGAGAAGCCCAAAGAGATGTCACTACCTTGGTCTACCTGCAGTGTCCAGGGGAGATTACTGATCTTTTCAAGTAAATGTTTTCCTACTGATGTGTGATGGTCAAGTATTGCGTAACCACGTGAAGTTTAGTAGCCCCCCCCCCATATCCCAAAGTAACTGGATAGCAGTGTGTCAACAGTTATCCTATAATATTTCCCAATGCTGACGACACTTAACAACTGCTCAACATTTCAATTAAAAACGTAGAGCAAAAAGAATTCTTCAGAGTATTTTTTTTTACTGGCTTCAAGGAATGATACACCTTATGTGTAATTAGGGGAGGGGTGGGTCAAAATGCACATAGCCGTGGTCACATACAGGCCCTGACACTAAGAACAAATGGAGGTTATCAACTGATCCTACCACTGCACGTAAAACAGTCTTAGTATCGTTTTATTCATCACTTTTTCTTTTCTACAAAAAAACCTACGAATGTATTCAAGCTTCCAGACATAATTAAACGATCATATTTGTATCTAAAATCTCCTGCATTCGTTTGATTAGGGGGGCCGGTTTATTTAATGTTACAACGTTATGGACAGTCTGCTCTTTCCACTAGTACCGACTGCATCCATCATCTGCTGGGTTGTTCTGTTTATCCATCTAATGACTCATGATCATCTATCATTTCATTCCTCCTGCTGAAGTTACATCAGCTAAACATTTTCACATGATCTAAAAGAGTACTAGAAAAGGAATTTCATGTTTTGTATTTCTATACAACCATCCCGACCCACAAATGAATATGTCTGCATCCCAAGCTGACCAGTGGGTTGAATTTTTGTTATTCCACCCATGGTAAATGATGTGCAGTTGACGGGCAGACAACTGACCCAATGCAGGACTCAAAATCACACGCGCGCACGCACGCACGCACGCACACCTAAATGAGGACACCAAAGTTGATTCACTAATCTTATCTGTATTAATACTAACCTTAAACCAAAAACCTAACATTAACCTGTAATCTAAACCAAAATGTAAACTGTTATCTCTAACCCTAATACTAGCCCTGACCTAAAAATTTTATTTCTGCCCTAAACCTACAACAGCCATTAACCCTAACCCCCAAAATCCTAACCCAAATCCAAAACATTGCCCTAAATATAATCCTAAATCTAACACAAAATAAAATGATTTTCAGGGGTTGGTAACAAAATGCTCACTCTCAAAACTGCAAAATTTGTGAAGACCCAAAGTACATCAAAAGAAACAAACCCTACAATTTTCTTATTTAATTGTACAAAAAAAATATTTTTTTCACTGAAAAAGTCCCGTTCACATGGATCAGCACTGAATTCATCTTTTACCTGTTTCAGCTAGGTTCACACTATGATAATGCAGCAACATGTCTTACAATAAAGTAAAAGTCAAAACCATCCAAGGCATCACTTACCCGAACAATTGAGCACAACTAAATACTTCTTTAACATCTCGTAGACCGGACTGCAAAGCACAGAACGATCTTGATTAAAACAGGATTCGGTTGACAAACAGTAACGTGTTCAGAGTGTGTCTGTGCTCACCTGGGGTTTTTGACGGAGAAACTGTCCACCTCCAGTAGCTCCCCCAGAGGGTCGTCCTGACAGTGGACTATGTGCTGCCTCTGTTTATCATACAGCTGCTTCCCCATGATGTACTGTCCCAGGTGGTGCATCACCTGACACAAACAGAACACCTCAGTCTGGGGGGACTTATTAGGCTGCTACAATGTCAACCAGGTGGCTCGGGAGGTCTTTGGGGATTTTTAAGCAAACCAAATCAATTACTTGAGATATGTGTCTTTTTGCAAGCACAATTCGCTGATGCTAGAGAAAAACATGGATTGAATGAATTGGGACACTGAGCTTTAGGGATTGTAGTTGCATTTGGCAAATGCTTATCATTAATCATTGCACAGCGGGACACCAAATGAGTAAAAAGGAAAACAGAAAGCTCTGCCTTAGATTCTGGAAGCTAGCCATTATCAAGCCACTAGCCATTTATATTTATTATGGGGTATAGAGGATATTTGCAATGTTTGTCTTTATGTGTATTATTAGGAATTACAAAAAATATTACAAATGAGTAAAGTAAATAATGATACAATATCAAATGTCAGTATTAAGTACATCAGTAAACAAAGCAACAGATCGTTGTCATTAGGACTCAGGTAGGGAGACAATATTGTATTGTGAGTTCCCAGGCTATTCTCAACCTTTGCAATCACACAAGCAGCCTAATGCTGATACACAAATTTGTCTCTTGACCAATCAAATCAGTTCTTTTGGAAATAATCAAAATTGGTCTGTGTGTAAATGCAGCCAGCGAAATCACTGATGTTTGTACAAACAGGAATGAAATAAACGTAATTGACCCCAACCGTGACGCCAAATATTATAGCTCACCTCCTTGAAGGTAAAGATGTTCTCCTTGGCTCCTGCCACACGAAGAATTTGAAGAAGAGGGGCTTTTGGCTGAACCTGCTACAAACAGACATGACCTGCATTAGCGATTAAATCACAGACAGACAGGGAAAAGGATAAACCACTGGATCGTGCATGGATGATGGCCTCAGTGTAATATGATAGAGAAAGGCCGATTGTCCCAATGCAATGTGCATATTCCAATTTGGTTGATAACTACATGCCACAGCAATAAATAATGGCTCTATGCTCACCTAAGTTGCTAGGCTATACAATTTGAAACAATATAGCAACCACACTCATTATGAGGCAAACAGATATATTCACGATGTAATGAATTATATAGCATTATGAATATCATTGTTACTATAGAATTAAAAAATAATGTAGAGATGCCAGTAGGCAACTCTTAATGTACACATGGAATTCTTCATTCTGTGCAAGTAAACATTACATTTCATTATACGGAGAAGACCCCATATGTGAGCATATGTCATTTAGTCTACGAATCACTGTCAATGTACTTCTGAGGGGTGTACAAACAAAACTTCACTTCTGCACTGGTATTGTGTGGTCGTGATGTGCCTCTGGTTTTTAATGAAGTGACAAAAGACTAAAAAGAAACAATAAGATAGATACACAGTGTTTTTAGCTGCCAACATGTTTTCTGTGATGACCTTGTAAAACAAGTATAACGGTACCTATTTGTGGGGACATAATTTATAGGGCCGTGTAATTGTGTTACTAACTTACCTGACTCCCCTCCCCAGGTAATATCCTGCATGCTGAGGTTGATGCAGGGTACAGGGTTGAAGGTAACGAGGTCATATTCAATCTCTAAAGGGAGATTAACGTAGAATGGAAGTTGACGTTAGTTTCTTAAGAATAACATACTGCATATTCTATTATGATGGTGGTAATGTACGACAGACATCTATATGGGAAAAGATCAAATAAACACTGGTTAACTAACTGACGTCAATTGGTTAAAGAACATGAAATACCTTGCTAACTACAGTAGTTGGTGTGTGAGTGGCCTAGCTGCTTGATCAACCTATGCATTGCTGCTCGACATTTAGCTAAAGTTAGCTGAACTAATATAAACTAGCAAGTTAGCGGAGCCACCAGAGCAAGAAAAACATTAACAACTAGCCTCTATCTAACTGTTAATGTTAGCAGCTGTCTAAATATCGTTCCACCACCTTCAAAGAAAATGCAATGCAATCTGGTAAAATGTTGCTAGTGGTTAAACGTAACGTATTTACTTTGCTAGCTGGCTACATTGACGTAAATCGCTAGCAAGCTAATATAAGAATAAGTGAAACTCACCACATCAGGATTGCTTCAAGTTCACGTTCACTATCTACATTGTTGCAAACTGTTCTTGGCGCATACAAATGCTTTTGGTGTTGCCTAAATATTTTCCTAAATGTTTACATTAAAAGTAGTAGCTAACTACAGTTAGCTGACTCTTAGCTAGCATCATCGAGAAAATTCAAATATAATATGGTACACTCCACCACTTCCGGTTCACTCGCTTTGCATTCAAAAAAGTTGGAATCTGTCGGAATTAATTATTCAGATTGTTTTATTACAAAAAGCGAAGTGCTAGTAGTAGACGTAATTGTAAGTAGAATCTAGTTAGAAAATCACGTAGTTGCTTATTGTATTTAAACGTTATATGACAATTTGGTAGATTGTGATCTTGAAAGTTTATGCTTGAAAATTATTTGATAAAATATTGGCTAACAAACATGTGTCCCCTTGGCAATATTATAAGTTGCTAAGAGTGCACTACATTATTCACCCAGAAAATGTCAGCAGCAGTATTCCTGTTAAGCAAGAACATTTCGATGTTTCAAAGTCATTATAAAACAAAACTAAAATGGTTCACACTTAACACAAGGTCAGTTTAAAAAAGGGTATTACAGAATCTGTTAACCAATATTAAGTTATTTATCAAGTCATTCATACAGTACCTTCCACGACTGATAGTAAATATGGGTAAGTGTATACATTTTTTGATTATCAACTTCATCATACATGAGAAATCCAACCTTTAACTATATACAATTGTTAAAAGTCATAATCAATATTTTTCCTGAGAAAAAGAAACAAATAGGTCCCCATGCATTTAGTAATATTTTCCTTCCCAATATCACAGCACCGAGTCTTCTCATTACATTTGAGATCAGGTAGGAAGACACATACCAATTGATCTGAGACCATTTATTTATTCTGAATCTTTCAGTCCATTGTCCTCACTTGTGTGGACCCCCATCAGCTCACACCACAGGTTTTCAAAAGGGTCTGAGATGGCCATTGCAAAGGTTAGATTCTCTCACTCTGGTCAGTGAGACATTTTTGTGTTGACCTGGAGGAATGCTTTGGGTCCTTGTTCTACTGGAACATCTAATGACAACTCCTGGATGAGGCAGACAGACTTTGTTGTCTCATGATACTTGACTGAGTCCATGGTGCAGTGTATCCAAGCAATGTTCCCAGGGCTGTTAGACTTTTGGAAGTAAAACATGAGTGAACGACCTGAGATGCGACTTTCCTTTTTTTTTTAGGTAATACTTTTTTTTTTAGATAATGCATTTTCTCGGTCAGCAGTCGTCTGCCATGCTAGCTCACGTACTTCTGCTGTTGATACTGTATTGCTTTTTTCTTGAATATGTAGTCATATTCCGCATGTGCATTCATTAGTATATCTAACTCTACTGGGAAGAAGTACAAGGTCTGAAATCTTTTTCTCCCATTGCCATGATGAATCACTTTATCGGAGTTCCATAAATGAGTTTTTTTTCTCCTCGTGCACTTGCTTTACTCCGGGTTAACTTAACTCAGAGACTGAACTAATTTTTGCCACCTGTTCTGAAGAACATAAATGTTGCCTGTAATTAGAGATAGAATTGGCTTCCTGTTTAATCAGTTGGGTTTAACAACAGGTCTGGATCTTTCTGTTGCTAGTTCTTTAAAGTTGTGTGCCTCTCCATGGAAGTTAGCTTTCTGACCAAAAAAATCATTGAATACCCAAGATGTAAATGACTGAGAAACCACAAAGCAATCAAGCAGTTATGTTCACAGAGACTTTGTCGTCGTGAATACATACAGTAGACCCATATCTATCATAAAAGTGTACACAGACGTGTTGTGAAATGAGACAGCCCTGATGGGTGCTTCAAGGAAATGTATTTTTACTTGACTGTGCTTATTATGCTAGATTGTGACACGATTACACCCCCTGTTGGACAGAACAAAGCATCACCGCACTGTAAAACTTGAAATCGTCAGAGGTAAACACCATGGAAGCACTAACTCAAACCACACCTTTTAGAATACAACATTTATTTGTAACAAAAAGTAACCTCATTTTAATACATCTCAGTTAAGGACTGATCTGAAATTATGCCTGTATAGAACGTTAGAAATCTGCACCAACACAAGAAAAAAACTTAGTTGCCTCCCGTTCACAGAAGGAACCAATGAATTCAGCAAGAGAAGTACTGATGTTTTTGTAGCTGAGTAGATTTCCTCTCCTCATTGTGCCCCACTGTGCTCTAGATATCCTTAATAACATCCTCCAGCTCTTCTTTAGAGTACATGTGGAAAGTCTTGCCTGGCTCAATTGTTGCCAGCTGAAAGAGTGAGAGAGGAGGGCAGCTTTGTAAGAACACAACGTGTTGGGATTCATTGTTGTCTATTGTCCTGGTTAACAGCTAGAAAAGCAGTAAAAAAAGCACCTACATCCAGGACTCAGGCTGAGCAGTCCTGAAATTCAGTTACAAAACAACAAATGATGGGTATAAAAGACGAGTCAAAAGCAAGTGCTTACCTCAATGTTTGTGGCATTCAGTTTCTCCTCCATTACCTGCTTTAGGATGGTGAGGGATGACTTGATAGCATCCTTTAATGTCATGGACTGGAAAGGAGAACCAGAAAAAAAATCAGCAGAAAAGAGAGGTAGTAATTATATATAGTTTTTTCTACAAGGTAAGTATGCAGAGAACACATTCTGACTTACAGCAATGACCAGAGAGCATTTAGGGTTAACTGTCTTGATCAGGTACAGAACAGGGTTTTTTAATTGGTCGGCTCCGAGAAAACCAGCAACCTTTTGTTTTCTGGCCCAACACTGACTGTACGGTGACCCCTAGTAAAAAGGTCTTGACCACGGGACTAGTCTAGTATGAAGCTTTTGGACCACTGCCACTCATGACAGGATTGAGACTTTAAACCTGATTTGGGTGATGTACTGGTGGTAATGACAAGAGGATAGTGGGCGCTGAAGAGGTGGTACTGACAGGAGGTTAGTGGGCGCTGAAGAGGTGGTACTGACAGGAGGTTAGTGGGCGCTGAAGAGGTGGTACTGACAGGAGGTTAGTGGGCGCTGAAGAGGTGGTACTGACAGGAGGTTAGTGGGTGTTGTATCTCTCAGGGACCTTGTTGCACTACTCTGTTTGTTCTACTGGACTCTGACACGGCTTGTAAAGTCTGAGAAGGACGTTTCAGCTGTTACATGTACATGTCTACCTCGGGAACCTCATTGCACCTATCCCTGCATTTCTGTTGCACATGCACCTTGCACTTGCCTTCTTTGCACATTTAGAATTGCCATTTGTACTTGCACTCGCCTTCATTGCACAACCATTCCACTTGAAATGCTAACTGAATTTCGTTGTACTGTAATTGTTCAATGACAAATTTGAATCTAATTGGCAGTAATGACAGCAGGTTTGTGCGCGATGTGTTGGTGGTAATGATAGAGAAGATGAAGGGGTGGTAATAACAGGAGGTTAGTGGGTGATGAAGGGGTGGAAATATTGAAGGTAAATGGGCGATTGTGGAGAGTGTAATGATAGAGAGGAGATGAGGATGGTGGTACCTTGTGGTAGACCTCCTGCAGTGAACTCTGTGCTCCCTCTGAGGCAGAGCCGATGGCCCGGGCATCACACTGGACAAAGGTGCCGGATGGATCCATGTGGTACCTGCATAATGACCAGCAGAGAGAGCATCAGGGAATGTTGTTCTAACTGAAGAGGAATACAGGTTTGTAGATTTACTGAAAAAAACTCTGCAGATCTGGTTTATGAATATGGTGAGATTCCAAACAATTTTTATCACACAAAAACTAAGGGTTAAGCATAGTTTTTATGAGGGTAACATACAGCTGGGGTCCTTTCTCATCAAGTCCTCCAAACAGAAGCGCTACACCAAAGGGTCGACTCTGAGGAGACAACCACAGGGAATGATTAAGGTGACCTCACAGCTGTAGAGAAATGAGGGACAACCTCTACTAGTTTCTATGACATACACCGATAAACAAACATGTCACTTAAAGGATGAAACACTGAGCAGCAAGCTGATCTTGTTGGAGGTTTTGTCTTATCTTCCCGTCACTAACCATGGCTCCGGGGTCTGCATCCTCCTCTCCAAACTGCAGGGCCAGGTTAGACACGGCCTGGGTCACACTCTCCACTGTCATGGTCTCGTTGTATGTGAACCAATGGTTCTGAATACCACAAACATACCAGGGTTAAAATGGAAAAAGGGTGACGACAAAAGGTGCTGAAATTTGACAAGAGTAACTCGACTTGAATTCAGATACCCAATCTCTTTTATATACCTGTGTCTCGACTCTTGCTTTGTCGATAAGAGTCTTGGCATCCGCTATCAAGCCACTCATGGCACAACCTTAGACAAGAGAAGGCGAACATCAAACACACCCTTTAAAAACCGAATGCCTCAAACATAATTTTCAAGGCCTTCTGAATAACTACTTGATCCATTTACCTTAACTTACTGCAAACACTTCTTTGTTACATGGATTTGGTACAAAATACTATAACCAACCTGAGCTCCTGAGTGTTAGACAGTATCCTATTGCCTATCCTCAGTAGTACCTGCTCTATCTAGCAAGGCCATACCTCCAAATTTCATCACACCTCATTGCTTGGTCCAGAGGCCGCTCTTGCTACTTACCAATGTGGGTGTCTATCTCCACAATCTTCTCAATGCTGCTGGGCTCCATCAGAGGAGATGTGATCCTCTTCTCCACAGCCAGACATACCCCCTCTGATGTCTGGATGCCAATGGCTGTAGAGCCCAGCTAAAAATATTTAAATAATGAAGGGTTTAGAAACAAGCAGATAGATATAGAGTTGACACATCGTTCACAATTTATTTGTAATGGTAAACTTGTATTTACGGAAAGCTGTTTATATTGCAAGTTTTGAAAATACCTTAATCGCTTCAATAGCATATTCAACTTGGAACAGTCGTCCTTCTGGAGAAAAGGTGTTAACTCCTCTGAAAACAAAATATAAGAGATGGTTTTGTGCGCACAATAGCTGGCTAACGTTAATTGAAAGTGAAAGCAATTTAAGCCAACTGTTGCTAGCCAGCATTGCAACACATCTACTGACTAATAAGGATGAAACGCAATTGTCTCCGAACACACGTGTATTTTTATCGTAACTATGTTAGGTACATAGTTAAATCTACGTGTAGTTTGCCAATGTTAGTAGATTAATTGAAATGTGTTGTAGTTAGCACGGTAAATGCCAGTTAGCTGTATTGTAGCGAGCTATGGTTTTGGTTAACAGTCATGTCATTGTTAGCGGCTAGCCTGCTAGCCCGGTGTCATAATGATGTTCCGAATCCTACCTGTCGTACTCCGATCTGGTCAAAAACATCTCAAGAACGGTATATCTGTAACAACAATAATGGTGATGATTTTGAGGAGAAAAAAACAGAAATTGTGAGTATGCTATCAAAACACTCGCGTTTAGGAACATGCAGCTAATAAAGCAGTGTAGGACAATATTTTCTGTAACATAGGCATTAGTTCAGTTAGACAGCCCACTATTTTAAACTAGTTAGCAAACACAATTTCTCGAATACCTCTATATGACGGGTGAATCATACAACTAAACTGCAAATAAACGTGAGACTCAACGTTTACTTTAGACAGTCAAAAATAAGAATGAATGCCGAACCTCTCGCTATGGGCTTGAATGAGTCCGCTGAATTCTGCAGGAAGTGTTACGTGCGCGTACTCAAACACACCGAGAGCAAAGTGCTACTCCAAACAATATATGTTCCGCCTTAGTGCCCATTGACCATCTTGTTCATTAATAAACATCCAGATTGTATTCAAGTTCTTAATACTATTGGAGTTGGCTAGAGGACATAACTTTTTAAAATGTTATGATATGTTTTCTACTTTGTAGTATGTCCATCGACATTGAAGACATCTCGCATTTAATTATTGTCGGGAACTCCAACCCTAAAGGCCTTCCGAACTGCTCAGAGTGCTGTCCATTGTCCCATGTTGCTAAAAATACTCTTGGACGTGACTTCAAAACAGTGTGTAGTGAGGGGTGTGAGAAAGTGATTCGAAAGTGGGAAACATGGGAGGTCTCTTTAACAAAGACATACTCCTAAATATGACTACAACACAATGTGTTGGGAGGTTTTGTTAACTATGACAAACTCCTAATTATGACTACAACACAATTTTTTCAGAGGGCTCTTTTAAAATGAAAAATTCCAATAACCAAATTTTTGAGACATGGCTATTTCATTCTTTATATTGTAAATGATGTGCCACTATTATAGTGTATCCTTAATAATATTGTAAAAATACATGTTGTGGATCCAGAGATGGTTTTTAATTTTTCTGGTGCTTTTGCTTTTGAGTGCCACTTTTCTGGACAAATCCGACAATTTGCCTCCAAGTAATTGGGCTCACCTCTCTCACCTCTCTCAAAACCGCAATGCGTCCAGAGTGGTCCAGTTGTGTTCAACTTTGGAATTACCACTAAATCCATGTTGTTTATGATGCAAATGCAATGCAATGAGATTTGCATTTTCCTGTTTATAGTGATGTTTATCTCTCGCTCTGTTTCACATGATATTATAACCTAGTTATTTGAAATAGTTTATTCCAACAGTATTATTTGGGCCTTCATTGGCATAATGTGGCAAACCTTTTTCAATGCTTTCAATTGATTATTTCTACAAGGAAGGTTAATTTTAGTTTGCAAACGTGAAAATACAATGTAACAACATCCATCCATGCATTTACATGTGCATTATTCAATAAGAAAATATGAATGGAAATGACAATATTTGAATTACAATATTTGTAAAAAAAAAAAATCATACACAGGCTTGAGTGTTTTTTTTCTTTTGTCAGTGTTGACAAATAGGTAAGGCAAACATTTGTCAACTAAATAAGAATGTTGTGAAATAACTGTATATAAGCACTTTGTGACAAATGCTGTTGTAAAAAGGGCTTTATGAAATGAATTTGATTTGATTTATTCATTATTATGGGAGTAGCCTAAAGACCAAATTCAGTTTTAATTAATCACATTTTACTCTCATAGCCCAAATTTGTCTTAAAATAGAAAATTAAATTGCTTAATGGAACATGTTTTGAATGGGTAAAAATGATTCCCTCTGTTATGTTTGTTGATGTCTGTGTTGCTGTACAAAAGTAAAAGATTAATATTAAGACAGTTATTTATTTCCTTAAGCACGTGGTCCCCCGATGAATATGGCCTGACACAAAAAAAGTTTAAGAAATGCTAATCTGTATGACAACCATCAACTACTAATTTCCCCTTACATGACAAAGTTTCCAGTTCTCAGAATAATACGTTCGGCGGAATTGTAGTTTTCTTACACTGTTACACACACATTAGAGGACTATTTATTATGTATTAATAACTTCCCCGGTAATTGTACCGGGTAGCGTGCTTCAGTTAGACACTATCCAGTATGCACTGTTCATTTCTGAACGATCGGAGATGACTGATGCCGATTACTCTTATTCAGAACATGTTAATAGACTACGGCATATGAAACCAGAACAGGCTTGCAAAAAATAAATATAAAATAAATGGTTTATTTGTGTTAAAATGCAAGTCAAGCTTTAAAAAACAGGGGAAGTAATCAACTGCCATGTTGACAAAACGCAAAACATTACGGATGGTTTTGGAATTCATTCTGTCCCGTGTGTTATACCAACCACAAACACAGGGGGGCAGCAGAGACAATATGTTTATATTATGTACAGTGAGTAAAACATTTATTTGATCCCCTGTTGATTTTGCACGTTTACCCACTGAGAAAGTAATGATCAGTCTATAATTTTAATGGCATGTTTATTTGAATAGTGAGACAGAATAACAAAAACATCCAGAAAAACACGTCAAAATGTTATAAATTGATTTGTGTTTTATGAGGGAAATAAGTACTCAACCCCTCCGCCAAACATGACTGAGTAATTGGTGGTAAAACCCTTGTTGTCAATCACAGAGGTCAGACGTTTCTTGTAGTTGGCCACCAGGTTTGCACACGTCTCAAAATCGACTGAGTGCCTGTAATTGTGCTGTCTCTACATATTGACTGAAGTGGGGAAATATGCAATCAATTATTTTATTCGTAATTCCTCTAGAGACATATGTGGGTTATTATAAAACTCTTCTAAAACATTTTGATTTCACGGTGTAACACTTTAAAATGTGGAAAAGTCCAAGGGGCTCCACTAGCCTGGGAAAATTATGCAATAAAAGTTGCATGGCGTTAGCTTGCTAGTTGACGATCAAGAGTTTAAATTATATCTCCTATTCCCACTGTGGATGCTAGAAGGAGTAATTTAACACTTTATCTTAATGATGGAGCGGAATGAGTGCATCAATAATTCAACTCTAGCAACTATGTACATTTGTTCAGAAAAAATACTTTGGGAAAGTCTCAAACTTTCTGAAGTAAATCAGGACCAATAGAAAAATGGAAGATTTATTCAGCACTTGTCACTAGGGAGACACTAGGAGGGATGCTGTTACACATTCATATGAAAACACTAGTACAAGCAAAATTCTGCTCATTATTCTGAGTCTTATTTCACATATGGATCCAGATTATTAATACACACACACACACACACACACACACACACACACACACACACACAGACACACACAGACACAAAAACACACAGGAAAACAGAGGGCAACAACAGTTTCTTGAAATAATGATAAATTATGAAACATTTGTCTTTTGTATTAAAATAGATAGCAAATACTTTATAGTGCTTTCTCATTTGTAAACCCCAAGCTGCTCTTTAGGACGCATTAACCCCGATGAAAATGTTATTCTGTGGAACAGTTATAGTTCTTTGTAAAACTGCTAATATCTGCTTTAATATCTAAAGGATGATGACAACCTTCTGTATATGTCCCTTGTGGACTGCAGTTGATGATTTGTTACAGTTTTAAAGGGACCTTTTCAAATACATTCTGTATACATCCCAGTCTCAGATACAGGTTACTGTTTACTAAAGGCTTATACACTGACTTCATTAATCATAAAATGAAATTGATACTCACTGAATGTACAAATAAAGTGATACAAAATATTTACATACAAAATGTAAACAAAATTAAAATGTGCTGTGTGCTCTGTGCTGTGATATGTCCTTTTAGTTTTATTTCTAAGCTGTTGAGCCAATGGCAAAAGCAGAAGATCCTATATGGATGCATCACCTGTTGTCAAGGACTCTTTCACTTTCAGCTTCATGGAAAGCGTTACAAAATGTAATAACTGCCTAGAGCAAGCAAATGTATCAGAATGGGTTCACTGAATTATACCTGTACAATTACCAGTCAGCTACATGGATGGAGCCTGTAAACCAACATTGTCCTTTATTTCCACAGAGCACAGAATATAGTCGATGTGCTTTGGGTCCCTGCTAAAGTGAAAATAGCAATGCTGACTGTTTTGGAGTACAAGCTTGGACCCGCTATCTCTATCTCTATTCCTGTGTTGATTGGAAATAGAAGGAATCATGTCCATGCAACTTATAAAGTAAACCTGTCTAATCTGTTAACTATAACATGTCAACCTACTAGCCCAGAAACCCCTATTAAATCTCTCACCAACAAATCATTCTTGATAAATTATATTATAATATCCTACAACCTAGATTTTATGTATCTCACTGAAACATGGCTAACTGAAAACTGTAGTGCTATTATTCTTAACGAGACAGCACCTGACAAATTTGGCTATATGAATACGTATCGTAATGGAGGAAAGCAGGTGGAGTGGCTGCCTTATTCAAAGATACATTCCAGTGCAAAGAAAATACATTAGGTAATTTTACTTCTTTTGAATAACTCTATTTTACATTGAAGGGTAACCCAAAAATGTAGTTTTTAACCATTTACAGACCTCCACGATACTCTGCAAATTCCATTGATGATTTTGCTGAACTAATTTCTGTTATGTCAGTAGATTATAATTTGCATCATGTTGCACCGGTAAAGGTAAAGAAAACTATGAGCAAACAGAAAACACCATGGAGAAGCACCATGATGGTAAGTGCTCTGAGAAGAGAATGTAGGAAAGCAGAACGTAATTGGAGGAAAACTAAACATCAAATTCACTATGACATCTATAAAAAAGCCTTGGTAGCTTCAACAATGAGTAATGCAGAGCCAGGCAGCAACATTTATCGGGAATGATCAACAAGAATATCAATAATACCTGCACTCTATTTGTCCTGGTCGAGAAGCTTACAAACCCAATAAAACAGATAGCATCAGAACTCATGTCCACTGTGAAATGTAATGAATTTGCGTGATTCTTTAATGAAAAAATGTTAAGTATTAGAACTACACAGTCTAACAAGGACACTGTACCATCACTACGACCACCAAGACATGACTTGGTTATTCTGTCGCAATTTACTACAATTGATCAAAAATCCTTAGAAGAAACAATTCAAAATCTTAAAGCTTCTACATGTTGTCTCAACAAACTGCCATCAGACTTTTCAAAAACAATTTTGAACTCTATAACAATAGACCTGCAGCAAATAGTTAATAGCTCCCTGCAATCAGCCATTTTCCCAACAACTCTAAAAACAGCTGCCATTAAGCCCCTATTAAAAAAGAGATCACTGGATGCATCCATAATGAGCAATTGCAGACCTGTTTCTAATCTCCTTTTTATCGCAAAGATCATTGAGAAGATTGGATTCAATCAGCTCAGCGATTTTGTGACCTCAAGAGGTCTCTTTTCAGTCAGGTTTCCGACCTTGTCATAGTTTGTCAACCTAATTAAAGTTTTAAATGATATACAGGTGAATACTGATTCAGATAAAATAACAGTTCTAATTCTACTAGAGCTCAGTGCAGCCTTTCACACTATAGATCATAGAACACTTATAGATAATTGGGTAGGACTTTCCGGGACAGTCCTTGATTGGTTCAGATCTTATCTAGATGGCCGGAGTTACTTTGTCACTATTGGTAATCATGAATCTGATATGGCATGTGGACTTCCACAGGGATCAGTTCTCAGACCGCTAATGTTAAATCTCTATATGCTACCTCTGGGCCAAATTCTACAGAACAACAATATTAACTACCACAGCTATGCCGATGATATATATGTGTCTTGAACCGTATGACAACAGCTCAATAGACTCTCTGTGTCACTGTATAGAGCACATAAATACCTGGATGAACCAAAATTTAGATTATTGTGTTTGGCAACAAAAAAAATGGAACAAGTATTAGTAAAGAGCTGGATTCTCGAGCCCTTAAAACCAAGGATCAAGTCCGTAATGTTGGTGTTCAGACTCAGACCTCACATTTAACAGACATATCAAATCAATCACCAAAACCGCATTCTACCATCTGAAAAATATGCTCAGAATCAAAAGCCTCGTGTCCCTAAAAGACAAAGAGAAGCTCATCCATGTTTTTATCTCTAGCAGGGTTCACTACTGTAATGGCTTCTTAACTGGACTCCCCAAAAAGACTGTAAAACACCTGCAGCTCATTCAGAATGTGGCTGCTAGTATGTTAACCAGGACCAAGAGGGACGAGCACATCACTCCGGTTCTGAAATCTTTGCATTGGCTTCCGGTCAGTTACAGAATCGACTTTAAAGTGATGCTTCTAGTTTATAAATCTCTGAATGGTTTAGGACCCGAATACATTTCTGATATGTTTGAAGAACAGAGCAGGGCTCTAAGATCCATGAACTTAGGTCAGCTAGTAGAGCCCAGAGTCCAAACCAAACATGGAGAAGCTGCATTTAGCAGTTACACTGGACACAACTGGAATAAACTACCGGAAGATCTTTGACGTTCACCAAACGTGTACATTTTTAAATCCAGGCTTAAACACTTCTCTTTTCACATGCCTATGACTGAGCCCTTAAACATAACCACACTGTGAGCCTTATAGCTTCCTATATTTTTATATTCTATTTCCATTTTATTATTCTATGTTTCATTATCATGCTGTATTTTATTTTTCTCATCTTGATTTATTTGGTTATTAAATGTATATCTTTCACCAATTGTAATGCAAGTTCTGGTGCTATCAGAGGAATAACCTCTGTGTAAATGTAACAATCTGCTGATGATGGATCTGAATGTTTTGATTCTATTGCATTATTTCTATTTTCACTGTAAAGCACAATGAATTGCATCTATGTATGAATTGTTCTATATTAATAAACCTGCTTGCTTGCTTATTATATCATGAATTATTTTAATCTGAAGAAATTATGAGATATGCTGGATATTTCTCATCTTAAATATATATAGGACCATCCCACCTATTTTGAACTAATTACAGTTATTAGTTACAGTTCCCATAAAGTAACTAGTTCCGTTACTTAGTTACTTGTTATAGAAAGTAAGGCGTTATGATGCTTATTGAGAACAATGGTTTAATATGCTTGAAATATGGGTAGCAAAAGCAAAAGCGGATGACAAGAGATTTACTGATGCCTGGTTTTCATGACAGTTAAACAAAAAGTAGCAGTATAGAAAGGATCCCTTATTCCACTCTGTGTAATAATGCAATATTCTTAACATGTTATGAAGGTATGTTTCATTGAGAGTGAAATGCTAATCAACCAGGTTAGCTAAGAGCTGAGAGCTAAACAACCAGGTAAGGGTTAAAACGAACCAATTAGTAACCTAATTAGTCAATCAACTACAAGGTGAGAGTGACAACCTTCAGACACTTAACCCTCTGTGTTTGGACACTCCTGGCCTAGGAGAGTAGTAGGAAAATTGAATTGCGTCTATGTATGAATTGTGCAATAAAAAAAACTTGCTTGCTTGCCAGCTGGCAACCATTTTTACAGTGAGACAATTTTGGAACGTTAATTGAAACTGGACAACTCTGCTGCATTAGTCCAATAAATACTGAACGTATTTTCTCCCCTCATTTGTGCGGGTTTTCTCTTATTTAATTACTGTGCGTAACTGCTAAATTCTTTCACACTCTACCCACCAGTTTTCATTTTTCACGGCAAGCTGTATGCGTCCATTGAGGCTGGTCATCCTCTGATATGACACCACAAGTGTTTCTCTGTTTTCTCAGCCCTGCTGAAAAGTCAATACTTCCTTATACCAACTCTCTTCATTGAATACGTTCAGAGAAGAGGTTGGTTACACTTCCCCTATTCAAAGCCTCTGGTTTGGAAGGTTCCCTTTAGTTCTTCTGTTTCATATCAGTTGTCACATATTAGCCAATAGGAAAATGTTTTGGCCAGTTTATCTCACTATATCACCTGTTCCCAGGTAGAGGCCACATTGAAATGTGAAGAAATGTACAGGGTGAATGAAACAGCAGATTACAGAGAACAGCAACAATGCTTCAGACAATATCAGATGTAACAGCAATAAAAACACACATCAAAATGACAGAAACAAACCAATGTCATCTGTAAAATTTAATCAGACAGGAAATGCCAAGTCTTGGTTTAACCATTAATTAGAGAAATACATTTTGGCATTAGGCTCTGTCACTTCATGGGTAACTCACCGCCATTGCCTGATTGTATATACATAACTACTAATGACAACATTAATATTATTAATATCAATAACAATGGCAATTAGCCAGCTGCATAGTACCGATCCCCCGCAGAACAAAACTGAACCAATAAGGTGGAGGCAGAGGCGGTGGGAGGGTTTAGCAACCGACGACCAGTAGATTAACAGACAGAGTGATTACCCTGACTGACTTAAATAGACAGCCATATTAAGGTTAGGAGTTGTGAGACAATGGTAGGAGTGATGCAGATGTCAGCTGAAATGTCGCTTGGCTAGTGTCCACTCTGGTTCCTTGGCTGAACTAGCTGCTCTTCATTCATAAGCACCCGAGGTCCAAATGACCTTTCCAATAAACATGTGACTGCACAAATCTTATAAACTCAAACTAAAGATTGACTTTCTTCAATTTGAACATTGGTGTTTTTCAAGGGTTGTGAAAAGATTTTGTAGTGTCTTAAACCAATGTAATAATATATCAAGGTGCTAACATGTCTCAGTGGTAATTATCAGCCTGGTGGTATGGAGGAAGTACTTCCTTTTTCGGTTCTTTTACCAGGTAGGTCTTAGCTTAGAACAGATTCCTATTTACAACCACAACAACCTGGATGCAATTAGGGTTAAGTGTTTTCATCAGAACAACAAGTCTTTTTTCTTGACTATGTTGGCTCAGGGGTTATAACCAGTGACCTTCTGTTTACTGTCCCAACACTTGTCTACTATGTTACCCAGACACCCCAATCAGCCAAAGTGTTTTGATATTCATGACCTTTACTCTTTTTAACTGTAATGTGATTTATGGATTGAAATAAATGCATTTAAATGTATGTGTGTGTAATAAATTAAGATATATGATGAGTTGTACGCCCAGACTGAAGATTTAGGAGTGAGGAATCCTTAATGATTTACAGGATGTAGTCTCACTGAGCTGAAAGACAAACCTTACCAAGTGAAGAAATTCAAGCCTCTAGATGAGTCAGCACATAACATTCTGATCAGTCACTCAGCAGGAATACGGACTCTTGAACCAGTTGTAGGGCAGTGTACAGGTAGTAAGCAATTTCTATGAGGTCAAAGTACAGATTGTCTGCTTTTATTTGTAGTATTTGTGTACATGCTATATTGGTTTCATTATTTAGAAATTACTATATTTTCACCCTCATAATATACCCTATTTCAGGGCATCAAAATTGTTGAGATAGATTAATGTGATGTAAAAATTAAGCAATTTGGTTGCATATCATTTGCATGTCATGACTGCCTGAAGTCTGCGACATTCACACTAATAGAGGGATATTCAGTGCATTCGGCCTTATTACAGCCTTATTCTAAACTCAAATTAATTTATCCCCTTATCAGTATATGCACAATACCCCATAATGACAAAGAAATACAGGTTTTCAGAGATTAACTCAAACTTGATAAAAGAAAATAAGATCCTCTGGTATGACCACAAATTGAGCCGAGGTGCATCATCTTTCAACTGATCATCCTTGAGAGGTCCATCTGTGGTTAAATTCAATTGACTGGAAGTACACAAGTATTTGTTGAAGTACACACCTGCCCATATGAGGTCCCACAGTGCAGTCAGTACAAAAACAAATACATTTGGTTGAAGGAATTGTTCTTAGAGCTAAGAGAAAGGATTGTGTCAAGGCACAGATCTGTGGAAGGGTACAGTACCAAAACATTTCTCCATGATCCTTAAAGTTTGAAAATTGGCAATTCCATTGTATAGAACCCTTTAGGAAGTACAGAGACAAAATTGCCGCAATTAGTGGTTTTATTACTTGCAAGGACAGAGAAAATACAGTCACAAAATAACTTTGGAGAATCTCTGAAGAAGTTGGAAGTACATTCAATTCTTATCCAAGAATGAGTGGAGGGAGAAATGTGCATAGTAATCCTGTGAAAACAACATGATGTCCCTTATCCTTCCTACCCCTTGTTGTGTGTCTTCCTCTATCCTGTCCTGAAACTCATTGATCTGTGTCTACTCCCATTCTGACAAAAAGATTAGATATGCATCAACACCTCTGTCATTCGTCTTCTGGCTCAGTACTTTTCCATTGAGCTCAATACGTAACTAGAAATATACAATGTATAATCCATTAATACATCAGTTCAGTAGAATTATTACTACAAACCACCAACACCTCCTAGAGCTGGCCACCCAGCCAAACTGAGCCATTGGGGGAGAAGGGCCTTGGTCAGGGAGGTGACCAATGCCGTGTTCCATTTACCACGGATTTTAGAACTGGGAATGACATCACACCCGAGTTAACCCAAGTTGATCACGTTCCAGTATGCATAGTTGGAAAACAAGATGGACGCCTTTGTTGTGCTCTCACTTTCGGAATATATAAAGTGTTTTTCATTGTATTTCATTGTATTTTTCGTAACATAACTATAAATGTAAAAAAACAAAAAATTCTATAGAATTTACAAAACTAGTCTGCTTAATGGCATACGTATATAATGTCAATTTTACAGTTGATACAAGGTGTTGCCATCTTGCATTTCCATCACGTGGGTAATGGGGTTCTACTGACTTTCGAGTTGGAATTCCGATTTGAGGAGCATTCCAGTTGAAACTTCTGACTTGGAACTTGGAAATTCCAAACTTCGATTACATATGGAACCCACACCAAGAGCTTTAGAGTTCCTGTGTTTGGTTAGGAGAACCTTTCATAAAGACAACCATCTCTGCAGTTTTCCAGCAATCTGTTCTTAGTATTGTATAATATTGTCCTTAGTATATTATATTATACTAAGGACAACCACAGGGGGGCAGCAGATATACACCTTATTCAGGCCTACGATCATACTGTCTCAATTACCACAAACACATTACCCAACCAAACCCTAGCAAACTGACAGGGACGACATTATGAAATCTTTAATGGTTTATTGATAAGCTAATAAAAAATCTGGTATCATATGTTTACATGGTACATGCCAAAACAGGTCCCTTTATATTGACAATCTAAAGCCACCACCATGATAAAGCATAAAGGGAGCTAAATCAATCAAGTAAACATAAAGACATGATCAGTATTAAACCTAGGAGGTTGTCCAGGGCATTTTGTCCAGAATGAAATGTTTAATTGAAATTATGTAAAACAATTAAACAGAGACAACTTATTCTCTATCCTATAAATCCCTCTCAAATCTGCTATATTACTACACACATTATTTCCACTTTTAACTTCACCTGTTCTTTGGTCTTTTGTTGCTTTAACTAACAATACAAGCCAGCATTCCAGAAGACTTCTTTGTTGCCCTCTTCTAAAGTACTTATCTACAGAGATATAGTAATTCAGTTAAAGCAGTTCACCCTCAGTGTCTTTATTAAGCTCGTGTACAATGATTGCGTGGTTATCATACAATTTGTTTTATTACTATCAAGTCCTACGCTGTTAATACATTATTTAAAGGTTTTAGCATGGATTACCAACAGTATGCTTAAGTAAAAATGTTTCTGATAATATTTAGTAAGCAACTACAACAGTTGGAGTCTTAAGACAATAATATTTAAGAAGAAATAAATCATATTTTGGATCCATCTCTGCAGTAGATACAACAACGGGCCATCAAGCCTGAAATTATAACAGTCAAGTATTAACAGTGACCTGTGGAATATCAAATTACAATGATATCATCTTTGACATTAGCCATTGTGAATAGTGATTTATTGAACAGTGATTAATTAGAAGATTAGTCTCACCCTAGCTCGTTGTTACTAGAGCACCCCTGTTAAAGAAGAGAGAAATAGGAAATAATTAAAACTAATAAAAGTAACATTTACATGCTGATGTTCATGATCCAATATACAAAGATATACACTATTACATAACATTGTGATCTGCTCATTTGTATTTTCTCCACATAGATGATCCTCACCAGCAGACTTCTTCTTGTAGTAGACCAGTCCTGCTAAAGCTAAAACAATCCCCAAAACCAGACCAGACGCCCCAATAGCTATCTTATTCCTCTCAGACTCAGGCAGGGACGGGTCTGTCAAAGAAAAAATCTTCCGTTAATAATATTTCTAAATATGATTTATACAAACAACATGAATACTTAACACATTTACTTTGATATAAAATAAAATACTCTGTGTACCACTCATAACTCATCCATCTCCGTCCTGATCCCACTCAGTCACACTCACATGGGCCCACACAACTCACACCCCTTTACACTGATCACATACTCTTCCCTCACACAACCTACAACACTCTTGCCCACTTCAGCATCTTCTTAGCATTTCCATACACCATTACCCAACTCTCACACAAACGCCCCCCTCGTTTTATTTTTATTGTAATCATTTAGAGACACTGTTGCCCTGAGCGACTTACAGCAGTGAGTTGATACACTTTCTCTGGGAATTCACGCTCCATTCACTGCCAACTGAGCTAAACAGGACCCACAATACACCAAAATGCAAAATCTCTTTAACCCAGTTCCCTCCTTACCCCAGTCATACACCATGGGATCTGTGAGGCTGCTGTGCTCCACCATGCAGGAGATCTTCTCTCCAGATTTGGGTGTGTACTCCAGATGGGAGTGGATCTGGTAGTACCAGTCCCCGTCAGCCAGCTCCTCAGTGGAGGTCACATCAGATTTAATCTCATGTCCGTCCCTCAGCCAGCTCACACTGATTTGTTTTGGGTAGAAGCCGTAGGCGCTGCAGATCAGCATGGCAGGGTGTCTGCCACTGGAGGGCGTCACCGAGCTCAGTCTGACATAGGGCTTAACTAAGGAGGTAAATTACAAAACTTGAACCAAACTAATTTGATAGTTGTGACGTCATTGACCCCAGGCTGTGCTGATCAGAATCTAATGGTCCAAACATGACACAAGTCATACTAGCGTGTTCAATCTCTTTACATGATGTTCATTTTCAGATGTATTCCACAGTCACTTCATTATAATCACTGGATTAAATAGTTGTAATTACAGGACCGTTTAAAACACCTTTCTCATAACAATAAGTAGGTGTCTTCATGTGATACTCGTAAGAAGAACATGAAGGGATGTGTTAAGGAGGTCTGCTCACCTGTCTTATCCAGTATGGCTCTGTATTCGTTCCCAGCGTTGTGCCTGCAGTAACTATCCAGCGATGCTCGCATAGCAGCCAGTTTGGCAGGATCACTGTTCCAGTTCTTTGCATTGAACACACCATGCTCAGTGTATCCAACAAACTCACCAACAGTGCTGTTGAACCTGATATATTCAGCCTGATTGAAAAAATAAGAGCTTATAAACTCTGCATCCTGGAGGTCCTTTGAGGTGAATCTGCACTCGGCTACCATGTGCTGATAGTATCCATCTAAAATGGAATAGAAAATGTCATGTTAATTTCAATGCCGAAGATGTTATCAATATTCCCTAACATATTGGTACTGTGATTGTAACATTGTAGGCATGAGGCAGGACATATGTGCAAGGAAAACCGAGGACCTTTAATAAAACTACTACAAAGCAACAACATTATGATGGAATGAAATCCATATTAAGACCTACATGATTCATGAGTGAAGATGGCACTTAAATATGAACAGTAATCAGGAACACAGGTGAGGGTAATAACAAAAAACTGGTTCCCCAAGAGGGAGAGAGATTTCCTGGCACAGGAGGCTTGCTGTGCCGAGACGTGACAGGGATGTTACAATTAAAAATGTATCTTATACTTCTAAAAGTAATTGCGTCACAATCTATGCTCCTTTACATAAAGATGGTAACTTTTTTTTTGTATTCCACTATATTATATTAGACTATATAGTTTGACAACATAGCTCTGTCAGATTCTTCATTTGATATGATCATGTGTTATGAGTAGTTTATACAGAACAACCTTTTAACACCAGTCCCATTCTTTCATCACATACTTTGTATGAAGAATCTGGCAGAAATCTGCTTAGCTTTTGTTATGCAAAAAATGTGTCATTTAATTATATTAATAAATGTAATAATTGAAATATGATTAAAAAATATATTTTACAACTTACCAGATCTGTAGGATATGGACAAAAATCCAAGAAGGTAAATGTAGATGTTTAGTATTGCCATGTTCCTGTGCTGAGAGTGATAGTGGAATAAACACATTAGTGGGATAGACATGAACTGTTGAGGAAATGGGCCAGTCCTCTTCTACAAACATGAAGTGTCACATGTTACCATGCAGATAGTTCTACCTTCAATATAATGAATAACCTCTAACTAGGGTTTCTTAACTATTTACAAGAGGTTATAGACAGGGGCATTTTAAATCATTTGATAAAATAAAATAGAAGTAAAACCAGAGAAAATTAAGAAACAATCTACTCTGCATGAATGTGTTGTTAAGACATCACTGCAACATCAAATAGTTTTATCTTAGTCACCTAAACATCCCTTGTTTATTGAACTTCATTTGTAAAACATTTTATGGGCCCCTGTAGGGGGAGTCTTTAGAAGACAATGCACAAACAATCTATTTGAGTCAAACTCTACATAGCCACCCAACCTTGTCAGCTTCAGAGCTGTTGCGATGAATGTAAGGGAACCAAAGTATTTTCCTCTCAGCCATGCTTTTATTTATACCAGGTCTGGGCGAGTTTTCAAGTAGCCTATAGCGTCTGTGCATCCATTCATCATTTTTTGATACAGATAGCTGTTTTATCAGGTCCCAACTGCATTATTTCAGAGGAATTAGCCTTTAAAATGGTGTGTCAAACATGCTTTCTAGCTAATTTTATTATTAATTTATTTAAAACTGTGACGGTGAGGTGACGGACTGCTCCACCATCTCCCGCTTTTTCCTGACTTTCCAACTGCCATGAACTCAGCCCGGTCCCCTTCATTTGTCTTGTCCTCAATTATCACTCACACCAGGTCCCAATTAGGTCATTAGTTTGTTTTTAAATGATTCTCCTCTGCTTCCCTCAGTTGTCAGTCATTGTTCCATGTCGTGGTGTGTATTGGTTGTTCGTGATGAGTTTCGTTTCGTTCCGTTTTCCTTCGCTTTAGTTTAATTATCAAGTGCTTGGTGTTTTCTGTTCTTTGTGTTTGTCATAAAAGACTGCATCGACTACTACACTTGCCAGCGTCTGGTTCATTCGCTCCACGACATCCTGGCTGTTACAGAATGACTGACCTACAAAAGGACCATGTAAGAGCGTGGCAGAGTTGAACGGTAGGGGAACTCCTCAGTTGGCCGCACAGCAACACCAAGGAGGAATACCCCTAACGTCACCCACTGCACTCCTGGCCTGACGGTGACGTGGACGAGGAGGAAAATCCTTACAATCACCCACCGTCGCAGCAGCAACCCTGAAGGGGCAAACGAAGGAAGCGAAGGCACAAACCGGCGGAAAAAACACCCCAATACTTTTTTGGGGGGTGCTGTACGAGAGTGTAGAGACCATCCTCCAGATGGCCTTTTGGGAGCGTGTCCAGATTCCGGACACAGGAAGGTGCGAGGACTGGCCCAGATTCAACAACCAGCCGTGCCAGTTCTCACCAGGGACCTGGGGAATACCATCTTCCCAGGTCCCAGAGGCACCAGTGGTGGATACACAAACAGCTGCCCAGGAGCCACAGCCAGCGCCCCCTGCTGCCCAGCGGTCTCCGCCACCAGCCCCTCACGCTGCCCTGTTTTCGCTGCCGCCAGACACCGCCAAGGACTGGCCGCCACCGCCGCTGCCCTCTCCTGTCCTGGCCGCTCCGACTCCCCATCCCGGGCGCTCCGCCTCCACTGCCTGTGTCCGGCGTTTTTTGGTGGGGGTCTCGTCTTTCCTGCCATGAGGCAAAACACAACAATGAGTTTAAGGTGTTGACTTGGCCTCCACATTCCCCAGATCTCAATCCAATTCAGCATCTGTGGGATGTGCTGGACAAACAAGTCTGATCCATGGAGGCCCCCCCTCACAACTTACAGGACTTAAAGGATCTGCTGCTAACGTCTTGGTGCCAGATACCACAGCACACCTTCAGAGGTCTAGTGGAGTCCATGCCTTGACAGGTCAGGGCTGTTTTGGTGGCAAAAGGGGGACCTACACAATATTGTCGAGTGGGCGATTTGCATCACGGAGACATGTCAACTGGAAAGGGCATTATATAACAAAGAGGCATGTGCTCTATGGTTGAGCCTTACTTACTGTACACTACTGTTCCAATGTTTGGGGTCACATAGAAATGACCTTGTTTTCAAACAAAAAGCTTTTTTCCGCCCATTAAAATAACATCAAATTGAAACACACGTTGTTAATGTTGTAAATAACTATGGTAGCTATAAATGGCAGATTTTTAGATTAGATTAGAGTCAACTTCATTGGCATTGAACAGTACGAATACAGTACAATGAAATGCAGTTAGCGTCTAACCAGAAGTGGAAATAGAAGAGGGAAATTAATATTGATTATAGTGTATGTTAGAACTGAAATGTATAGATATGCAATAAAGGCAAATACAGTGATGTTCCCGAGGTTGACATATACATGTAAAAACTGAAAATGTATCAGACTTTGCAAGATAGTGTTTGAGTCCAGTAGTAGAGTCCAGTAGTAGAATTCAGTAGTAGTAAAACACAACATGCCATTGGAACACAGGAGTGATATTTGCTGATAATGGGCCTGGTAGTGTATATATCAGACCCAACCTAGTGCTGCAGGCTGAGTAGTAGGGAAATGAAAACTATTTTGTTGTAACAGTACACACGTTGATTACACTATAATCATGATTTATTTGAAACTTTGCATAAACCATATTTTATTTAAAATATACAGTCATGAGTTTGTATACACTGGCAGAAATCTTTTATTTAAGGATAGTGATCATATGAATCAACTTTTCATCAGATAGTTTTTTTTTTCCTTTTTAAATCATAATGACAACAGAAGTCACCCAAATGTCCCTGATCAAAAGTTTATATACTCTTGAATGTTTGGCTTTTTAAATATAATTAATGTCTGGGTATAAATAGTCAATGAGTTTGTCAGCTCTCATGTGGATGCACTGAGCAATGTGGAGCAGAAAATAACTGTCAAAAGACCTGTGTAACAAGGTAATGGAACTTTATAAAGATGGAAAAAATAGTTTAAAAAGATATCCCAAAACTTGCAAATACCAGTCAGTACTGTTTAATAATTTAAGTAGACCAAAAAAAATTCTGCCAAAACTGCCAGAATAATTTTTCAGGATACAAAAAAAAAACACTGGTAACCTCAGGAGAAATACAGACATGTGACAACTACGTCACCTGCTGCCCATCCTCCCCCCTACAGGGGGCAGGCTTCAGCGCTCGATGTCACCGGCCTTCTGACATCAACGCCAATCTCATAAACTCATCACACCTGTTGTCTCGTTTAGCGCACCTGATCATCATCCACAGTCATTTCCCCCAGTATATATGTTCCCTGTTCCCTTGGTCTTTGTGTGTTATTATATCACTGCCTTGGGCATTGTACGGCTAGACCTATTATGAAACTATAAAACGAACATGACTTCTCAGGCCGCTGCTCCTTTATTCCCACAAGACAGCTGACAAGACTGCTCTGAAAAAAGACGGGTGTGGTTGTTTCAAAGAGCACAATACAACGATACTCAAACAAAAATTAGCTGCACGGTCAAGTTGCTAGAAAGACACATTTACTGCGACAATGCCACAAAAAAGACTGGTTCCAATATACCCGGCAAAAGCTTCCGGCACATTGTAATTTGGAGTGACGAGACTAAAACAGAGCTTTATGCTCACAACCATAAGCTCTATTTTTGGAGTGGGGTCAACAAGGCCTATAGTGAACAGAATACCATTTCCAATGTGGAGCATGGTATTGGCTCGCTTTTGGGGGTGTGTGAGCTCTAAAGGCATGGGGCCTCTTGGGAAAACTTCCAGCCAGACAATGACCCTAAGCACAAGGCCAAGTTGACCCTCCAGTTGTTACAGTAGAAAAAGGTGAAGATTCTGGAGTGGCCATCACAGTCTCCTGACCTTAATATCATCAAGCCATTCTGGGGAGATCTCAAACGTATAGTTCAAGCAAGACGACCAATTACTTTACATGACCTGGAGGTATTTTGCCAAGACGAATGGGCAGCTATACCACCTACAAAACTTTTGAGCACTGTATGTAAAACACCTATTATGGGTGGGGCACCACACCCAACATTATGTTCTGAAATTATTGGGAATGTCAGTTGGTTTGTAAACAAACAGTAAATCAACCCAATGCAATGTGGTATTGAGAGGTGTGAAGGCATAAAATGGTGAGATGTGAAATGTGTGAGTGTGACTGAAATCAGAACATCCTGAACCAAGGATTTAAGAGCCAATATGCAAGCTTTAATCAATAATTCAAATGTCACAAAGGCACAAGAGAAATACAACACCAACTATAACTAACTGGGGGTGAACTAATATCCCAGGCATACATTGATTTGTTTACTTAGGCCTTTCTTCATTTTAATTAGGGATTACATTTTTATTAATCGTTCCTATGTGATTGCAGTTGACAAATGGCTTATTGTGCAATCATTTATATCTTATTTTAATGTAGCAATCATTAAACAGATAATGATTAAAGATATAATTAACAATTAGTCTGTACTGAGGTTGTGGTGCTATGGCTTTGAAGGGGACAAATGATACATATCCAGATTGTACACTCTTGTGTATTTGTTAGTCATGCAGTTTACTGCACACATTATCCGTAGAGTTCAGCCTCACATTCCTATGGAGAGAAACTTATTTTTGTCATCTTTAATAGGCAATATATACAACTTTAAACAATACAATGGTAGCAGAGTCCTCTTTATTTTTCAAGACTAGACCATGGTGCTCTGACAGCTGTAGTCTCAGTTACACTCGTTCCCTTTGATGAGGAAGAATGTTCCGGTTGCCACTCCCAGCAGCCCAACAGTCAGACCCACTCCACAGAACACAGCAGGACCCACACTGGGCTGGGTCACCTCAGGCTCTGTGGAGGAACACAAACATCACATTCAGCTTACCCTGACCTTTTATCCTAAGCTTAAAATAAATACAAAAGTTAAAGTACCAATTTTCCTTGTTTGACCATTCTACAGTAAAATGTGTATTCAACTGTTAAGTAATGAACAGTGAATTTTTAGCTGACAACAGAAGCCACGCAATTGTGATAAACATTTACACAATAGATAAATGTATTGTACTGAACAAGCCTTATGCATTACTGCAAATTGAGAAGTGGTCATAACTGTATCAGTGACTATGCTGCAAAGATAGCATGATATAATGCATAGAGAAAAACAATGTGAGGCGCAGAGGGGGATTTCTACTGTAGGCACCAGGCAGGTCGTGTGTTTCAACTGCAGCCGGACCAATTCCATGTTCCTGCGGTGATTAACTGCTGCTCCCTTGAACTGTAGCCCAAATAGGACAATAATGACCATCCAACTAGTGATGAGGCTTTCTGAATCTCCAAGGCTTTCCAGGCAATTGTGCCGCACATTACTCGAGATTAGGGATGGGAAACCGTGGCTTACTGAACCACTGAGAACAACGCTTCATTGCTTGAAACTTTCCAACACAGTGCACAGCAGGGTCATCTGCTGTACAACATCTAATATGACATGTGTGAATTAGACATATTGTATTTAACCAGGAGTGGTGTATTTGATGTAATGGTAAAGACACATTAGTAATGAAAACCATTGAAAAGGGTAACCTCAATAAAACAGGAATTTGTGGAGGAAGAAAGGCTGACATTTTGTATTCAACAAAATCATATGAAGAATTGAAAATCAGAATGAATCGAACACGTGAACATGTAAACATCAGTCTGGAATAGTGCAGTTGCGCCACAGTATAGGATGTGTACATTTGGTTTTTGGTCATTTGTGCACTATAAGAGTGTGGAAAATTCACATTGCAGACAAGTTATTGTTTGCGCAGTTTAATTCACATGGATGGAAATATCTGTTCATTTAATAAATGTGAGCTGATTATAGAAGATTCAAAAATGTTTTTATAGTAAACAAATGAGGGTATATTCACAGCTCCAAGCACCACACCATGGTCTTTGCCTGTGCTTATATACTGGGATGATACGCTTTCAGAAATCATTTGATGACATCTGAAAGCACATCACGAAAACACACTGAGAACCTCTCTTCCCAATATCCTCCTGTGCAACGATGGTCGTTAAATAAGACTACTGTCACAAATATAATTTTGTCTAGTCTAGTTTTTGTCAACCATAATGAGTATTTCATTTTTTTTCTATTTCTATTCAGTCAGTTGTCATCTTGTCAACGGCAACTGAAAAACAGGTATTTAACTAATATTTTTATCACTATAATATTATATTTGACAAAATGAACACTGTCATACCCACATTTTTCTCCATTGCTCTCTAATAACCAATCATATTAACCTTTCCATGAACCAGCTAAGCAATAATACATATCTTGTCTACTTATCAAATGACCTACTCTTTGGTACGACTCTCAAGATATCGGTTCGGAAGATTTAGAGACTGTTAGAAGAAGACTCCAAGAAAGGACTTCACCAGATGAGGGAAGTCTGTTTTATTACTTATTCCAATTGATGTTTGTTTGTATACTTGAGATTTTAGAATAAATGCTCTTAATAGGGCACAACCTTCCTAGTGGTTCCTCACATTGATTGCAGTGGGTATGAACTTGCCTTTAGAACTACTAGTGCTGGTTCTGTCCCAGGTACCCCCTGGGAGGGTTTTATGAATATATATGCCAATTAAAAGTATTATTAACTACTTTTTTCAGTCTGGTTGTGTGTTAAGGGCAGCCTGCTACCACAAAATACTGGTGGAAGTAAAGTGGTGGCAGCTATGCTATCGTGTTGTTCCAGTGTCCTCACCACCTTTTTCCTAGTTTGGTCTAGGTTTATTACAGTATTGTAACTGTGTTATAACCTCACCCCAAATCCGTGTCTCTGGCTCAGTCAGGCCTTGGTGCTCCACAGTGCAGCCATAGATGTCTCCCTCCTCTGGAGTGAAGGTCAGACTGGAGAACTGGTTGAAGGTGACATCCTGGTTTGGGTAGGGGTTGCTGATACGTACTCTGTCTGTTACATTCTGATTGTTCTTGGTCCATCTGACTTTCACAGGTGGAGGGAAGAATCCAGTAACATGACAGACTAGAGTGTTCTCCATCCCTAACACCACCTCATCCCTGGGATAGATGCTGCTCTGAGGAGAAGCTGTAGGAAACACATTCATTATCACGTTTATGGTGGTAGTCTGGAGCTGAAATATATCTTCCTTTATTTGATATTAGTATGTGTTTGGTGAATCATTGATTATGCTGTACCATGTTGGTTTGTGTAGTAATGTAAAAAGACTAAAACTTTGATCCAAGGAGGATCTCTATAAAGCATGAAACAGCATAGCAACGTTATAGTGAGTTAACTATTTTAGCACTTAAAATATATTGATTAATTAACAGACTAACATTTTTCTCTCTTACCTATTTTCTCTTCTGGATTCTTGTAAGCTTTTATAGCTACGTTCAGGTTTCCTTTACATATCTGTTGGTTGGCTACAGCTGAGTCATAACCTCCAGGGTAGGTCAATGGATCTGCAAATGGAGGCAATGGCTCCACTCCCTTCTGTTTGATGAAGTCTGCATACCACATCTCATCACCATCAAGTCCATACATATCAACTCCATCTGAATCACTGCATCCAGTAATCCCTATATCAATATGCAGAACTGAGAAAAGAAAAGCATAGTACAGTTTTTGACACTTTGGTTATATTTTACCACTCTTAATGCAAAGAAAACAACAGATAATCAAACGTTTTCACAATTTTAACTATATCTGACATTGACTGAGTAAAAAACACATCTAGGAAGACATGATTCACATTGAAATATATTATGGTCATACAAAATACATGCATAACATTTAATAAGATGTTCTTATCTATTGTTACTATCTCTATGCTCATTGTTCCTAACTGATCATCACTCAAACATTTGATTAATTAACGGCATTGTATTTTACAGTTATTTCTGCTATTTTCAGATTGAAAAGTACAGAATCCCCACCCTAAGGAAATATATTTGTTTTTCATTTAATCCAACTGAACTCAATGGTTAATCAGTTAATCATTTGGTATGTCTTCAAATTTTAACTGTGAGTTACTAATTTCTTTCACCTGCTGATCACAATTGAATACTATATAAGTAGAGCTATGTGTGAACATTTACATGGGCCTAGACAAAGAGGTGACCATGAGCTTAGACAAAGAGGTGGCCATGGGCCTAGACAAAGAGGTGGCCATGAGCTTAGATAAAGAGGTGGCCATGAGCTTAGATAAAGAGGTGGCCATGGGCCTAGACAAAGAAATGGTAATCAGAGGAATGTAATAAGAAGCCAACATCATTTTAAATGAAGTGATCATTTTTGTCCATGTGGTTAACAGAGGCCTTACCATGGCAGAGGCTGCCGGTCAGTTCACCCTAACCTACAAAGGTCAACTGTCAGCTCCATCATCAGAACATTTCACCAAGAAAACTGGTAAGTCTGCTAACTATGCACTTTATTTTTATGGAATAGAAAATTGCATTATCATATAGAATAGTGAACATCATTTCATTATCACACAATTTTCGTCATTTATAGTAGTTAAAAATTGACAGCATACTCTGTTTTACTCTCAGAATTGGCAGGAAACCACCTGCTGGTGGTCACCCACATATACTGACTGACCTGCAAGTGTTGGCTGTGGTGGAAATGGTCAAGGAATGACTTAAAGCTGTCTGAACTTAAACCTTTGCCAATGTGGCATCAATCACCCTTCCAACTATTGCCCACCTTTTGAAGAAGCACCAGGTTTCTATGAAACAAATTTACCTGGAGCCTTTAGAGAGAAACAATGCTGGAAAATGATATTTTATAGCGGGTGATGGAGCTGGATGCTGCTGTGAATCATCACAAGCATATTTTCGTTGATGAGGCAGGCGTAAATCTGGCAAAAACCAGACGCCATAGCCATAACCTTATTGGCCAACAGGCAACTAAGTGCCCACACAACGTGAGGGAAACAACTCAATATGTGCGGCTATACGTATGTGAATGGTGTTGAAGACCATAGACCAGGATCTTGGATCAGGTTCATCCACGGTTCCCGACCCTGTATCTCCCACCATACTCTGCTTTCCTCAACCCAATTGAGGTATTCTTCTCTTCTTGGAGGTGGAAGGTGTATGATTGCCATCCCTATGAGCAGGTCAATCTCTTTAAGCTCATGGATAAGACATGTCATGACACCACTGGTGACCAATGTCACGTTTAGAGTTTCCATGCTATAACATTCTTCTCACAGCGCATGAAAAATGAAGATATTTATTGTGACTTGGACATGCAAAGTAGTGTAGCGTGTGCTAAACTTTGACATTTATTTCATTGATTTCTGATAGTGTTTATTACAATTGACTGGTTTTTATTGTTAGTAATTTGTTCTTTAGTTTCGTTTTCGTGTGTGTGTGTGTGTGTGTGTGTGTGTGTGTGTGTGTGTGTGTGTGTGTGTGTGTGTGTGTGTTTCGTTTGTTCTTGGTTAAATAAACGCACATTGGAACGTGTTCTGCCTGTGCCTGGTTCCAGTGATTGTTACAATGAATAAACTGAGGAAATTGCACTATATTATGTTTTTATGACCTAACCAATGTTATTGTTGTTTATTTTTGTCTCAAATTACCTCAAACTTCCATAACAGACGCAAAGTTTGTCACCCAACAAGCACACTGTCACTCATAAAACAGTGACCTGAAAAACAGCAACAACAGCTAGCATTGCACAAGGTTTCTTTTGTAAAAGAATGATACCCATCTACTGTTTAGAATTCACTACAAGATGTTTTTGTCATTTATTATTGAATGATTCCAAAACACAAGAATATTTATAAACACCATCTACCAATACTGATTCAGTAGCACTGCTAGCCCACCCTGTCTTCTGCATTTGGACACATGTTCTCATCCACATCACACCTTAGATAACCTTGGGCAACACACCTAAGAAATAATATTTTCTTGTCCATCTCTGGCAATCTTCTGCAGATATGTCCAGGCATCCAGCATTCATTGTGTCCAGGAGGGACATTTGATCATGTGGATGGTGGTCATAAGCATTACACCTCTATGAGAGTCAGGTGGCTGGGTTCATGTTTCCATTTCAGTACAAAATGATTCCTAAGAAGTCCATAGATTAATACAATTAAAATACTAACACCTGGGTAGATGTTCAGCTACAATGGGAATGAGCTGTGATTGGATTAATTGTTTTGATAGTATTTAATTTTTTAGATTTGGAATATATTTCAATATGGTATTACTGTAGAAATGTAGGGAATTGCTGTCTTATTCAATTTGGTTATGTTAGGTTTTGAACTTGAGTTTTCAATTTTGGAAAGAGTATTTAAATGTGTGCAAAATGGCCTTTAAGTACATAGAGTTTTGGGTGATGGCTGTGTCTGAGTAAGAAAGTAATTAATGTCAAGTTCAGTTTAGGAGTTTTGACATTATTTCATTCCTTGGTTCAAGCTCAGCCCTTTTTCCCTAAACCATTTACTGTGTGTTTATACAAAACATTTTATGTTTGACAGTAGCTTTGGTTATGTGTCTTTTGTTCTCACTGTTCCTTTCATCATTACACTTTGCATTACTTTTATTTTACAGGTCTCTCTACCATCCACCGTAGACTGCAAGAGCCACAGGGTTTGTAACATGAAAGATGCAGTCATTGAATGCATTTTGTGCCAAAGCAATGAAAAATTATCCACGGTTTAGCCAGCATAGACTGCTGTTGTGCTCAATGTGTGAAGAGTTTTGAAAACCTGACCTAAGTATTGAGAAATGGGTTCAAGCGATTGTATAAAACTGTAACACCCATCTGGTTTGTCCCGACATGTTTCAACAAGACAATGGTAAACATGTGATCCACACCAATAATGGAAATCTGTGTCAGACATGGATAGTGAATTTCTAGATCATCAGCAGATATTTTGTTATATGTGGTACTGTGAAAAATATTGCTCAGTCCTATTTTGTGATGCCCATTTTGGAAATATGACTTGGCTTCATCGCAAGGAATCCTAGTGTTTTCAGGGGAGACAATAATTGGGACGAAGCACATCTCACCTAGCCATTCTCCATATCACCCTGCCCACTCAACCAGGAACTATGAGTCACAAATATACACTTGAAGGAGAGCCCGTTCAGCCAACAGCTTACAGGAGCCTGACCGGAACAAGTAGTTGCTTAAGCTTGATTAAAAAATATATATATGTCTGACATCCACCCCACTAACCCTGGACGGAGCTGAGCTGCAATGCCTCCTGACTGACCACTGGACACAACTCCCTGGTGGTCTAGAGTCAAAATGACAGCTAAACCATGAGACAGTGGCTTTACTACTGTGCTATTTGGGAGCCCTATTATCAGCACAGGGACATATGCATCAAACTTTCTGAATTCAGCTTAAACAGGGTGAGGGGCATGATATTGCAATGTCTGCATTTTCAATTGCTTGTTATAGCACCACCATTTGCTAAAACATACATTTTTCAGGTTATGTTTAGGTTTTAAAATTCATTTAATAAAATGCAGTGCATTTGTCAAGTAGTATTTATTGGAAATGTTTAATATTTTACTTTGCTGACACTGTATTTACAATGTTTCACATACATTTCTTATGTATTTGTTTTCGAAGGGTGTTTGATTTAAGTTAGATATTTATTTTTCACAACCAGAGTGAAATGAAATACTGTAGCAACGGTTAAGTCAAACTCATCACCAAAGACTTTCTTTCATTCAATACATTTCAGTCGTAGTTTCAAACATTACTCTCCAAAACAGTACTATTTTTCATATAGTTTTCTTTTGTATATCAAATATTTACTTACATTTTCCTTCTGCATAAACCACACAGGAAAGGATGAGGAAAATCATGTAGGTCTTCATGTTTAGACAACTGCAGGATATGCAAGAGGACTTTTCTGAACAGTTGCTCTGTTACTGAGCAATCAGATTTCTTGTCTCTCATTACAAGCGGCATCTTTGACAATGAGACCAATCAGTTCACAAGTTTCACCCTTACTCAGCTATAACTAGGCAGACACTGTCACTGACATTTCTGTTTAGGGTTTAACAATATTCTTATCAAGTTATCATACAGACGGAAGTTTACAGTGTGTTATGTTTCAAAATAACTGGAGAATCTATATGTTATACATGTATTATATTATTATACATATATTTTGTTAAATGAACCACATTTTCAAATTGAAAGTATTTTAATTTATATACTGAATAACCAAGCGCAATTATGAATAATGAAATTCTTGTCACATTGAACATGGCATAAGAATTAAGAAATGTATAAAGCCCGTTATAGCCACAACAACCCACAAGTATTACTGATCCAGTATGAACCCCTGATATTCAGTCAACCAATGACTTATTGTTCAGTGTGAATGTAAAGGCAGTATCTCAGTGGGTTAACATGGTACTGTGGTTCAGACAGGATAATATGTATTGATCCAGTAATTACATAAACATAGGAGATATGAACCCAGCATATTTCATATATGAGCTGATGAGCTAAAACATTATGACAACTCACAGGTGAAGCGAATAATGTTGAACATCTCCTAAGACGGGAACATGTCAAGGTCTGGGTTGATTAGATGGCAAGTGAAAAGGTTCTGAGTATCTCTGAAACGGCAAGGCTTGTGGGGTGCTCCAGGTCAGCAGTGGTGAATACCTATCGACAGTATTCCGAGAAGGGACAAACTACAAATTGGCAGCAGGGTGTTGGGCGCCCAAGGCTCATTCAAGCACGAGGGCAACAAAGGCTATCCCATCTGGACCGAACTTAAAGAAGGTCTACTTTGGCACAAGTCCTAGAAAACGTTAATAATGGTTAGGGGAGGAATGGGTCTCAACATACAGTGCATTGCACCCTGGTGCATATGGGGCTGCGTAGCCGCAGACAGGTGAAAGTGCCCATTATGACCCCTGTCCACTGGTGAAAGCGCCTTCCATGGGCACGCGAGTATCAGAACAGGACCTTGGAGCAGTGGAAGAAGGTCGTATGGTCCAATGAGTCCCGTTTTCTTTTACATCACGCGGTTGGCTGCATATGTGTGTGCTATTTATCTGAGGATGTTATAGCACCAGGATGCACTCTGGAAAAACGACAAGCTGGAAAAGGGAGTGTGATGCTATGGACAACGATCTGCTGGGAAAACAGGGGTCTGGACATTCATGTGGAAATCAAACTGAAACTTGACACGTTCCTAAAAATTGTCGCAGACTAATTACACCCATTAATGGACATGGTTTTCCCTGATGGCAGTGGTCCCTTTCAGCAAGATAGTGGGCCCTTCCACACTGCACACATCCATGGGAGTGAAAGCTTATTCTTTTTTGAATTCATGGTGTGTGTGCGAATGAGGAGAGAATATATGTGTTTGATTTGAAGTCAAGAAAAAGAACACAATCACATTAATTAGTCAGTCAAACTTAAACTGTGAATGCATTCCAAGAGCAACAATGACCATAAAAGAGAGCTTGATTTAGTGTACAGTACATTATTATTTAGCTAAACTCAATAATAAAACCAGTGTGAAACATGAAACAAGCAGTTGGAAATGAAAACATTGATGTAAGCATTGAATTAGGTAGTTATTGAGAGGGTCCAGTATGTTAGTCCCCACAGATATTGATAGATAGGGTCCTTTATGTTAGGCCCCAGAGATATTGATAGATAGGGTCCGGCATGCTGGGCCCCAGAGATATTGAGAGATAGGGTCCTGCATGCTGGGCCCCAGAGATATTGATAGATAGGGTCCTGCATGCTGGGCCCCAGAGATATTGAGAGAGAGTCCTGTATGCTGGGACCCAGATATATTGACTAACAATGTCCTGCATGCTGGGCCCCAGAGATTTTTAAAGACAGGGTCCTGCACGCAAAGAGCAGAATTTATCTTAATGACTGTAGCTGGTCAGCCCCTACATCACTACTGTTTCTCTTGTCCACTGTTAATAGTTAATCCTTCCTCATTCCAATCCTCATTCTGGGTTCAGACTAGAGAAGAGGTTGGTTTACACTTCCCTTATTCAAAGACCCTGGTTTGGAAAGTCCCACCACTATTCTGTTTCATGTATTAGCCAATAGGAATATGTCATTGGCAAATATTCACACTGTATCACCTGTTGCTAGGGAGAGGCGTAATCCCTTTGAACAGGGTGAATGAAACACTGCAGTAAAGAGACATGAGGACCAGAGTCTCCCCCTAAGGGACATGAGTGTCCATTACACATACATCTGTATTTTTCCATTGATTTATATCCAACTCATTATCCATTGCATGGATTTTGGATTGGAAACATTTTTCAAGTAGGATTTACTGTTTATCAATGGTCATACTGTACACTGTTCCAACTAATCAGTCTTCCACTGCAATTAAATGTGTCTAACATGTATATAATAAATAGAAATGTACAAACTAAATCGATTCGATATTCCTAAAGTATGATGCCATTTCAGTTTCATTTCTCTGCATTTGTGTCATTCGCAGAAACAGAAGATGCTGTATAGATGCATGACTTGTTACAATTAATGAATTAATTTACATAGAACATTTATAGTGCAATTTCCTTATTGTTGCATTTGTAAATGTTAGTTATTTTAATGTCAATTTTTTGTCCAAAAGTAATCATGATTTTTTCCAAAAGTATCTGTATTACGATATTTGTTGGTAACGTAACGGATTAGAGTTACAAGTAACAAATTACCCAAATCTGTAATCGGTTACCCCCCAACTCTGCTCCTTGGCTATTGGCCTGACTTCTGTTTAAAAATCTCATCATACCTCAGCATTCATGGTTCTCACCAGCATGCTTGACTGTTGCGATAAGGATCTTTGGTGGCAGGCAGTATTGGGTTTTTGACAAACATAGCATTTTTCTCCCAGAAACGTTCAGGTTAGTCAAATCAGTCCCATGCAAAGTTAAGACAGACTGTTTGGTTCTTTTTTGACAACAGAGGTTTCTTCCTAACCATCCAATTAAAGACATTTTGATTCAGTGTTCTTATTGTTGAAGCATGCAAAATAACCTGAGATGCAGTAACCTGAGATGTGAGGTCTGCAAATGTCCAGATGTAATGTTTGGTGCTCTTGGGTATATTTTGGAAGGGCATCCAAGTTGCTCACATGTTAAATGCTCTTGATTTTTGTATTTGATTTGTCTTAAAGTGGATTGATGTAGCTCAAATCTTTTTGAGACAGGTGTATGGTAGTAATGGGCTGCCTAATATGTTTGACACTCACTGCATTGAAACAATGTTCTGAAACACTTCTGGTCATGTGTGCTGGGTGTCAAACCCCTGTGCTAATTACGCATCGAACATGTCACTGCCTCGGGTGTTAAAATTTAAGTTATGAAACCAAAAGCTTTGAATTAATGGTGTGTATGTTGCGAGATAGTTGTGAGATTACTGAGAGACAATAAGTGATGGAAAGATTCAGAGAGAATAAAGATTTATAGAGATTCAGAGAGATTGTCAGGTGTATCAATTGTTCAGAGTTACCCTGGTTAGATAGTAAATAGTTAGCCTAGTTTTTTCATATTCTGCATTAGTTTCCTGTTAGCCTAATTAGTTCATTGTTGATAGTTCATATATAGTCTAGTTAGCAATATCTTATGTTGGACATGGAGGAAGTTGCAAGAAATCTATGTCCTTTGTATGGGAGCACTTTGATCTGGTCTCCCGTAACAAGGTGCAGTGCTTGCAATGCCCCCAGCATTTGGTGCATTGAAATAATACATTCTCAATGTTAAGGCAAATGCGCTACAGACACTCAATGCTGACCAACCCACCTGCAGCCAATGCAGAGGGTGGTGGTGCAGCTGAGAGACCTACTGTTCTGGCACCTGGTGGTATGTATGTCTTCACAGTACCATGCAATGGATAATGAGTTGGATAAAAATCAATGGAAAAATACAGATGGATCTTACAGTTAACATGTTGCTGAATTGCAATAAGCATTTATCTCCTTTTTTGTCGTTACAGCCAGGCAGCGAGCACTTGATGCTGCAGTGGTGGAGACGATTGGGAAAGATTGTCAGGCCTTGTGGTGATTCTCGATCCACCTTTGATCCAGACGACAGTCTTCCTACAAGAAGAGCACTGAAGATAACGGTGGAAGAGAAATACCACACAACAAAGGAGATGGTGAAGGCTGAGATCAGGGATGAAGCAGTTAGTGTCAGCCTGACATCTGACACGTGGAGCTCAAATAACATGGATACA
Source organism: Esox niger (assembly GCA_016801105.1). Lineage (NCBI taxonomy): Eukaryota > Metazoa > Chordata > Actinopteri > Esociformes > Esocidae > Esox > Esox niger. The sequence goes on from JACXGJ010000629.1 coordinate 52,990, forward strand.
CCTTGGTGTTACATGCCATGAAAGAAAACAGTCTTGGTTTATGACTGCTGGGTGCTGCAAAGTTGACCGGAACACTCACAGCGGAACGCATCAAGGAAGCAAAAGAAATGCTCTTAGACTGGAGACTGCAAGGCAAAATGAGGTGTCTTATGACAGACAATGCATCCAATATGGCTCGCTGTGCTTCACTAAGATTAGCCACCTGTCATTATTTTGCCAGTACACTGAACTCAGTAGTGAAAACAGCCCTTGTTGAAAGTCCAGATATGGTACAGATCTGCTGTAAGGCAAAGAATAGTGTGGGGCTGTTCAAACTGAGTGCAACTCATCACATAATTGCATCTTCTTTTTGGGCCACCCTGTGACAGAAGATTAGCATGTCCCAAACCATGAACATAGTGTAGTGCAATTAGAAATGTCTGTTGAGGAAGAGTGGAAGTGTATTCGATGAAGAGCGTCTGGCCACACCAAGTCTCCAACAAACTTTTGGTGATGTTTCAGTTTTTCTGAATTGCTAAAACACTAAACCCCACTCTCTGAACCATTCAGGGAGTTAGACACCATTTGAAAACTACATTCACTGTTTGCATTCACTGTTTGTGTTCACTGTCTTCAAAACTCTACAACACATTCTCACTCACTAAATCACATTTTGCACTGTGATGCAGTTCTGTTGCAAAATGAAAAAAATTAAACACAACTGCAACACAGTGTCATTGTTTACACACAATGACTCAAAATAGTTTACATTTGTTTCTAATGATGTGATCAAACCAATTGTACAGATAACAACTCAGTTTAGAGTATACAGGTGGCACAGGTCTGTGGGGGAAGAGAAGAGTATGTGTCCGAGTTGGCAGAGTTTTGCCAAAATACATTTACATTTTCTTACTGGAGTGATCAGACTCTTGACCATTGTGATTCACAAATACGTAATGGCTCCAAACCCCTCCCCCGCCCTGCATTTGGGAAGGCAGACCACACCTACATTTTGCTCCCCCATCCTTCAAACAACTTAGAAAAAAGAAAAAGATCATTACTCCCAATGGAATCAGGAATCCATTGCAGACCCACAGGACTGCATTGATACAATGGATTGGCAGGTGTTCTGTGGTGCAGCAGATGGAACATTTTTACATTAATACACAGACTCTGTCTCAGCATATACTAGATATAAAAAGTCTACAGACCCCTGTTAAAATGCCAGGTGTTTGTGATGCAAAAATAAATTGACAAAGATAAATCATGTCAGAACTTTTTCCACCTTGAATGTGACCTATAACGTGAACAATTCATTTGGAATTGAACAGCTCCATCATGACGGACAGCTCCGTCATCTCTCGCTTTTCCTGGTTTCCCACTACGCACAAACTCACTCCGGACTCCTTCAATGTCTTGTCTCCAATTGTCACTCACACCAGGTCCCAATCAAGTCATCAGTATTCCGGTGCTGGTCATATTATTAGATTATCATCAAAAAGTTTAGTTATTTCAGTAATTCCATTCCAAATGTAAAACTTGTATAATGTATAAATTAATTCCACACAGACTGATATATTTAAAATGTTTATTTCATTTAATTGTGATGATTAAAACTGACAACTAATGAAAACCCCCAAATCAGTATCTCAGAAAGTTAGAATATTACTTAAGACCAATACAAAAAATGATTTTTAGAAATGTTGGCCAACTGAAAAGTATTAACATGAAAAGTATGAGCATGTAAAGCACTCAATACTAAGTTGGGGATCCTTTTGCCTGAATTACTGCAGCAATGCGGCGTGGCATGGAGTCGATCAGTCTGTGGCACTACTCAGGTGTTAAACATACTGTGCAGGTGCCAAGTCCTGCTGAAAAATTAAATCTGCATCTCCATGAAGTTGGTCAGCAGCAGGAAGCTCTAAAACTTCCTGTTAGACAGCTGCGTTGACCTTGGACCTCAGCAACGTGGATTCTGTGCCTCTCCTCTCTCCCTCCAGACTCTGGGACCTTGATTTCCAAAGTAAATGCAAAATGTACTTTCATCAGAGAACATAACTTTGGACCACTCAGCAGCAGCCCAGACAAGACGCTTCTGACGCTGTGTCTTGTTCATGAGTGGCTTGACACAAGGAATGTGACAGCTGAAACCCATGTCTTGCATACGTCTGTGCGTGGTGGTTCTTGAAGCACTGACTCCAGCTGCACTCTGTAAATCTCCCCCCCCATTTTTTAATGGGTATTGTTTCACAATCCTCTCCAGTGTGCGGTTAACCTACTGCTTGTATACTTTTTTTCTACCACATCTTTTCCTTCCCTTTGCCTCTCTATTAATGTGCCTGGACACAGAGCTCTGTGAACAGCCAGCCTCTTTAGCAATGACCTTTTGTGTCTTGCCCTCCTTGTGCAAGGTGTCAATGGTCGTCTTTTGGACAGCTGTCAAGTTGTGCAGTCTTCCCCATGATTGTGTAGCGTACAGAACCAGACTGAGAGACCATTTAAAGGCCTTTGCAGGTGTTTTGAGTTAAATAGCTGATTAGAGTGTGGCACCAGGTGCCTTCAATATTGGACCTTTTCACAATATTCAAATTTTCTGAGATACTGATTTTGGGGTTTTCATTAGTTGTCAGTCATAATCATCTAAATTAAAAGGAATGAACACTTGAAATATATCAGTCTGTGTGGAATGAATGTATACATTATACAAGTTTCACAAAATGGGACACCTGGCGTTTGGTGATGTTCCAGACTATTTATGATAGTGTTAAATTGTTCAATTACATTTGAGCCCTTGAAATTAGGGGACTGTGCATGAAAATGGTTGCAACTGTTTTGTTTAACCCCTTGCATTAAAGCTGAAAGTCTGCACCCCAATTGGATCTTGTTTTTTTTATTCCAAGTCCATTGTGGTGGTACACAGGAAAACTGTTTCAGTATCCAAATAGTTCCACACCTAACTGTACATATACTTAACACTTTTCTGCCCCCTTTTATTTGAACTTCTGGTTAGATGCTAACTGCATTTTGTTTTCCTTTACTTGTACTTGTTCAATGACAATAAAGTTAAATCTAATCTAGCGAAATTTCTTGCACAGGGTTGAAATAGGATTTTTGTCTCACTAAAATAGCCTGTATTGTAACATTTCGTTCCTTTTGGCAGAGACCAAAGACATTTCGTTCCTTTTGGCAGAGACCAAAGACACGCATTTCTATAAGGACAGTAGCTGGTCATCTCCTACAAGACTATGATTTCTCCTGTCCCCTCTGCTTAGTAAATCCTTCCTCATTCCAATCCTCATCATGGGTTCAGACTAGAGGTTGGTTTCACTTCCCTTATTCAAAGGTCCTGGTCTGGAAAGTCCCTTTCTTCTTCTAATTTATATATTTGCCAATAGGAACATGACATTGGCTGTTTGTCACAGTGTTTCACCTGTTGCTAGGGAGAAAGGTAATCACACTAATCAGTGTTAGTGAACAGAGTGCGGACTAGTCAGCTATCAAGCAGGAATACCAAAGTCGCCTCCTAATGGACATGAGGGTCCATTACAACTAAACTTTTCCTTTCTATGTCCAAAACATTTTGCCTGTGTACTGGAGTCTTAGTCAATCCGTTTATGTAGAACCCTAATGAAACTATTAGTTACTAAAATACACTGATTTACTAAATTGCATAAGTAACACCTATGCCTACAAATTAAATAAATGTAAACAACCCTGTTTACCAAAATGTTGTGATGCCTAGTAAAATCAAAATAAAAACAGAATGCAATAATGTGCAAATCATTTAATCCCAATATTTAACCAAAAATAGTACATGGACAACATATCAAATGTTGAAACTGAGAAATGAATTTTGTTTTGGGAAAAATTAATGCCTATTCTGAATTTGAAACCAGCAACATGTTTCAAAGACATTGGGACAGGGGAATGTTTATCAGTGTGTTACATCATTTATTTGATCAACACTGTAAGTGTTTTTGAACTGAAGAGTCCACTTGCTGTGTTTTTGAAAATGAAGGTTTTCCCATCCTTGCTTGTTATAGGATTTCAGCTGCTCAACCATTCAAGGTCTCCTTTGTTTTTTCTTTCATTTCATACTGCATCAAATGTTTTCAATGGTTGGCAAATGTGCAACCAAGTTTATTTATATTGTATAGCACAATTCATACATGGACACAATTTTTATTTACAAATAAAAATAAAAACTTAAACATTTTATAGAATAAAAACAAACACTAGAATAAACAACAATGAAGCATCATAATAATAATAAAACCATAATAATAACAAATCCATTGTGGTGGCAAACAGGAAAGCTGTGTCAGTGTCCATATTGTTCTAACCCTAACTGTACATAGCAAGCTAGCAAGTTCATTTATATAGCACAATTCACACATAGAAGCAATTCAATGTGCTTTACAGTGAAAATAGAAGTAATGCATTAGAATCAAAACAGTTTACACAGAGGTTATTCCTCTGATAGCACCAGAACTTGCATTACAATTGGTAAAATATAGCAGGGTATACATTTAATAACAAAATAAATCAAGAAGAGAAATATAAAATACAGAATAATAATAAAACATAGAATAATAAAATAGAAATAGAATATAAAACATAGGAAGCTAGAAAAGCTAAAAGACTGAACAGTGCTGTTATAAAAACAGGCTCACAGTGGGGTTAAGTTGAAGAGCTCAGTCATACGCACGTTAAAAGAGACGTGTTTTTAGCCTGGATTTAAAAATGGACACGTTTGGTGAACATCTAAGATCTTCTGGTGGTTAATTCCAATTGTGTACAGCATAACTGCTAAACGCAGCTTCTCCATGTTTAGTTTGCACTCTGGGCTCTACTAGTTGACCTGAGTTCATGGATCCAAGAACCCTGCTCGATGTATATTCTTCACACATATCAGAAATGTATTCGGGTCCTAAACCATTCAGAGATTCATAAACTAGAAGCACCACTTTAAATTTTATTCTGTAACTGACTGGAATGCAAAATGCAAAGATTTAAGAACCGGAGTGATGTGCTCTGTCCTCTTGCTCCTGGTTATCATTCTAGCAGCTGCATTCTGAATGAGCTGCAGCTGTTTTACAGTCTTTTCGGGAGTCCAGTTAAGAGGCCATTACAGTAGTCAACAATACTAGAGATAAAAGCATGGATGATCTTCTCTTGGTGTTTTTAGGACACCAGGCTTTTGATTCTGGATATATTTTTCAGATGGTATTATGATGTTTTGGTGAGTGATTTGAAATGACTGTTAAATGTGAGGTCTGAGTCTATCAGAACACCAAGATTACGGACTTGATCCTTGATTTTAAGGGCCCGAGAATCCAGCTCTTTACTAATACTTTGTCTTTTATTTTGGTTGCCAAACACAATAATCCCAGTTTTATCCTAGTTTAATTGTAGACAATTTTGGTTCATCCAGGTATTTATGTGCTCCATACAATGACACAGAGAGTCTATTGAGCTGTTGTCATATACATAACAGTTTTCTGCCCCCTTTTATTTTGGCTTCTGGTTCGATGCTAACTGCATTTTGTTGTACTTTACTTGTACTTGTTCAATGATGATATAGTTAAATCTAATCTAGCAAAATTTTCTTGGACAGGGTTCAAAGATGAATTTTGTGTCACTAAAATATCCTAAATCCTAACATTTCTTTCCCTTTGGCAGAGACCAAAGACAAGCATTTTTATAAGGACAGTAGCTGGTCATCTCCTACATTACTATGATTTCTCCTGTCCCCTCTGCTTAGTTCATCCTTCCTTATTTCATTCCTCATTCTGGGTTCAGACTAGAGAAGAGATTGGTTTACACTTCCCTTATTCAAAGACCCTGGTTTGGAAAGTCCCATCACTATTCTGTTTCATGTATTAGCCAATAGGAATGTCATTGGCAAATATTCACGCTGTATCACCTGTTGCTAGGGAGAGGCGTAATCCCTTCGAACAGGGTGAATGAAACATTGCAGTAAAGAGACATGAGGACCAGAGTCTCCCCCTAAGGGACATGAGTGTCCATTACACATACATATTTCCTTATTAGAACCAAGTTTTAGCCATATGGAATTTTGGATTGGAAACATTTTTCAAGTAGGCTTTACTGTTTATCAATTGTCATACTGTACACTGTTCAAACTAATCAGTCTTCCCCTGCAATTCAATTTGTGTAACATGTATATAATAAATAGAAATGTACAAACTAAATCGATTCGATATTCCCGCAGTATGATGCCGTTTCAGTTTCATTTCTCTGCATTTGTTTCATTTGCAGAAACAGAAGATGCTGTATAGATGCATCACAGAATTAATTTACGTAAACCTTTTATAGGAGCTTCCGAAAATCTCTGTGCAATTTCCTTATTGTTGCATTTGTAAATGTTAGTTATTTTAACAATGTCAATTTTTAATCCAAAAGTAATCATGATTTTTTCCAAAAGTATCTGTATTACAATATTTGTTGGTAATGTAACGGATTAGAGTTACAAGTAACAAATTACCCAAGTCTGTAATTGGTTACTCCCCTACTCTGCTCCTTAGCTATTGGCCTGACTTCTGTTTAAAAATCTCATCATACCTCAGCATTCATGGTTCTCACCAGCATGCTTGACTGTTGCGATAAGGATCTTTGGTGGTAGGCAGTATTGGGTTTTTGACAAACATAGCATTTTTCTCCTAAAAACTTTCAGGTGAGTCAAATAGGTCCCAGGCAAAGTTAAGACAGGCTGTTTGGTTCTTTATTGACAACAGAGGTTTCTTCCTCACCATCCAATTAAAGACATTTTGATTCAGTGTTCTTATTGTTGAAGCATGCACAATAACCTGAGATGCAGTAACCTGAGATGTGAGGTCTGCAAATCTACAGATGTTTGGTGCCCTTGGGTATATTTTGGAAGGGCATCCACTTCTAGGCCAAGTTGCTGACATGTTAAATGCTCTTGATTTTTGTATTTGATTTGCCTTAAAGTGGATTGATGTAGCTCAAATGTTTTTGAGACAGGTGTATGGTAGTAATGGGCTGCCTAATCTGTTTCACACTCACTGCATTGAAACAATGTTCTGAAACACTTCTGGTCATGTGTGCTGGGTGTCAAATCCCTGTGCTAATTATGCATCAAACATGTCACTGCCTCGGGTGTTAAAATTTAAGTTATAAAACCAAAAAGCTTTGAATGAATGGTGTGTATGTTGCGAGATAGTTGTGAAATTACTGAGAGACAATAAGTGATTGAAAGATTCAGAGAGAATAAAGAGTTAAAGAGATTTAGAGAGATTGTCATGTGTATCAATTGTTCAGAGTTACCCTGGTTAGATAGTAAATAGTTAGCCTATTTCATTTCATTGTTGATAGTTCATATATAGTCTAGTTAGCAATAGCTTATGTTCGACATGGAGGAAGTTGCAAGAAACCAATGTCATTTGTATGGGAGCACTTTGATCTGGTCTCCCCTAACAAGGTACAGTGTTTGCAATGCCCCCAGCATTTGGTGCATTGAAATAATACATCCTCAATGTTAAGGCAAATGCGCTACAGACACTCAATGCTGACCAACCCACCTGCAGCCAATGCAGAGGGTGGTGGTGCTGCTGAGAGACCTACTGTTCTGGCACCTGGTGGTATGTATGTCTTCACAGTACCATGCAATGGAAAAATACAGATGGATCTTACAGTTAACATGATGCTGAATTGATCCAATAAGCATTTATCTCCTTTTTTGTCGTTACAGCCAGGCAGCGAGCACTTGACGGTTGGGAAAGATGGCCAGGCCTTGTGGGGATTCTCGATCCACCTTTGATCCAGACGACAGTCTTCCTACAAGAAGAGCACTGAAGATAACGGTGGAAGAGAAATACCACACAACAAAGGAGATGGTGAAGGCTGAGATCAGGGATGAAGCAGTTAGTGTCAGCCTGACATCTGACACGTGGAGCTCAAATAACATGGATACACCTTGGTGTTACATGCCATGAAAGAAAACAGTCTTGGTTTATGACTGCTGGGTGCTGCAAAGTTGACCGGAACACTCACAGCGGAACGCATCAAGGAAGCAAAAGAAATGCTCTTAGACTGGAGACTGCAAGGCAAAATGAGGTGTCTTATGACAGACAATGCATCCAATATGGCTCGCTGTGCTTCACTAAGATTAGCCACCTGTCATTATTTTGCCAGTACACTGAACTCAGTAGTGAAAACAGCCCTTGTTGAAAGTCCAGATATGGTACAGATCTGCTGTAAGGCAAAGAATAGTGTGGGGCTGTTCAAACTGAGTGCAACTCATCAAATAATTGCATCTTCTGGGTGGGCCACCCTGTGACAGAAGATTAGCATGTCCCAAAGCATGAACACAGTGTAGTGCAATTAGAAATGTCTGTTGAGGAAGAGTGGAAGTGTATTTGATGAAGAGCGTCTGGCCACACAGTCTCCAACAAACTTTTGGTGATGTTTCAGTTTTTCTGAATTGCTAAAACACTAAACCCCACTCTCTGAACAAAATTCTCAGTGGCCTAAACTTATTTGTTGAATAAGCCACACATTAGGTAAAATGTTAAACAAATTCAGGGAGTTAGACACCATTTGAAAATTACATCCACTGTTTGCATTCACTGTTTGTGTTCACTGTCTTCAAAACTCTGCAACACATTCTCACACAGTAAATTACATTTCGCACTGTGATGCAGTACTGTTGCAAAATGAAAAAAATGAAACACAACTACAACACAGTGTCATTATTTACACACAATGACTCAAAATAGTTTACATTTGTTTCTAATGATGTGATCAAACCAATTGTACAGATTACAACTCAGTTTATAGTATCCAGGTGGCACAGGTCTGTGGGGGAAGAGAAGAGTATGTGTCAGAGTTGGTGGACGATGAGGAAAAGTCCTCAGGCAGGACCCAGCACAAAGATATAACTCCTGGCAGAGTTTGGCCAAAATACATTTACATTTTCTTACTGGGGTGATCAGACTCTTGACCATTGTGATTCACAATTACTTAATGGTTCCAAACCCCTCCCCCACCCTGCATTTGGGAAGGCAGACCACACCTACATTTTGCTCCCCCATCCTACAAACAACTTAGAAAAAAGAAAAAGTCCATTACTCAGACTGGAATGAGGAATCCATTACAGCCCTACAGGACTGCATTGATACAATGGATTGGCAGGTGTTCTGTGATGCAGCAGATGGAACATTTGTACATTAAAACACAGACTCTGTCTCAGCATATACTAGATATAAAAAGTCTACACACCCCTGTTAAAATAGCAGGTGTTTGTGATGCAAAAACATTTGAAAAAAAAAAATCTTTTTCCCCCTTGAATGTGACCTATAACGTTGACAATTCATTTGAAAAACAAACTGAAAATAGTTGCACAATAACCTGGTTGCATAAGTGTGCACACCCTTAAACTAATACTTGATTGAATCATATTTTGATTTTATTACAGCACTCAGTATTTTTGGGTAGGAGACTGTTAGCATGGCAATTGGTACTTGACGTGGCAATATTTTCCCATTCTTCTTTGCAAAAGCCATCTAAATCTGTCAGATTGCGAGGACATCTCTATTGACGATGAGGTGACGGACCACTCTGTCATTTCTCGCATTTCCTGGTTTCCCAATACTCACGAACTCACTCCGGAATCCTTCGATGTCTTGTCTCCAATTGTCACTCACACCAGGTCCCAATCAAGTCATCAGTATACAGGTGCTGGTCATATTATTAGATTATTATCAAAAAGTTTAGTTATTTCAGTAATTCCATTCAAAAGGTGAAACTTGTATAATGTATAAATTAATTCCACGCAGACTAATATATTTAAAATGTTTATTTCATTTAATTGTGATGATTAAAACTGACAACTAATGAAAACCCCAAAATCAGTATCTCAGAAAATTTGAATATTACTTAAGACCAATACAAAAAATGATTTTTAGAAATGTTGGCCAACTGAAAAGTATGAACATGAAAAGTATAAGCATGTACAGCACTGAATACTAAGTTGGGGCTCCTTTTGCCTGAATTACTGCAGCAATGCGGCGTGACATGGTGTCGATCAGTCTGTGGTACTACTCAGGTGTTAAACATACTGTGTGCAGGTGCCAAGTCCTAATGTAAAATTAAATCTGCATCTCCATGAAGTTGGTCAGCAACAGGAAGCTCTAAAACTTCCTGTTAGACAGCTGCGTTGACCTTGGACCTCAGGAACGTGGATTCTGTGTCTCTCCTCACTTCCTCCAGACTCTGGGACCTTGATTTCCAAAGTAAATGCAAAATGTACTTTCATCAGAGAACATAACTTTGGACCACTCAGCAGCAGCCCAGACAAGACGCTTCTGACGCTGTGTCTTGTTCATGAGTGGCTTGACACAAGGAATGTGACAGCTGAAACCCATGTCTTGCATACGTCTGTGCGTGGTGGTTCTTGAAGCACTGACTCCAGCTGCAGTCCACACTTTGTAAATCTCCCCCCCATTTTTTAATGGGTTTTGTTTCACAATCCTCTCCAGTGTGCGGTTAACCTACTGCTTGTACACTTTTTTCTACCACATCTTTTCCTTCCCTTTGCCTCTCTATTAATGTGCTTGGACACAGAGCTCTGTGAACAGCCGGCCTCTTTAGCAATGACCTTTTGTGTCTTGCCCTCATCAGAGAACATATGGTCGTCTTTTGGACAGCTGTCAAGTTGTGCAGTCTTCCCCATGATTGTGTAGCGTAGAGAACCAGACTGAGAGACCATTTAAAGGCCTTTGCAGGTGTTTTGAGTTAATTAGCTGATTAGAGTGTGGCACCAGGTGTCTTTAATATTGAACCTTTTCACAATATTCAAATTTTCTGAGATACTGATTTTGGAGTTTTCATTATTTGTCAGTCATAATCATCAAAATTAAAATTAATGAACACCTGAAATATATCAGTCTGTGTGGAATGAATGTATACATTATACAAGTTTCACAAAATGGGACACCTGGCGTTTGGTGATGGTCCAGACTATTTATGATAGTGTTAAATTGTTCAATCACATTTGAGCCCCTGAAATTAGGGGACTGTGCATGAAAATGGTTGCAATTGTTTTGTTTAACCCCTTGCATTAAAGCTGAAAGTCTGCACCCCAATTGCATCTTGGTTGTTTTATTCCAAGTCCATTGTGGTGGCATACAGGAAAATAAGGACAGGAGCTATAAGAACAGTAGCTGGTCATCTACATTACTATGATTTCTCCTGTCCCCTCTGCTTATTTAATCCTTCCTCATTCCAATCCTCATCATGGGTTCAGACTAGAGGTTGGTTTCACTTCCCTTATTCAAAGGTCCTGGTCTGGAAATTCCCTTTCTTCTTCTGATTTATATATTTGCCAATAGGAACATGACATTGGCAGTTTGTCACAGTGTATCACCTGTTGCTAGGGAGAAGGGTAATCACACGAATCAGTGTTAGTGAACAGACACTGCAGACTATAGTCAGCTATCAAGCAGGAATACCAAAGTCGCCTCCTACTGGACATGAGGGTCCATTACAACTAAACTTTTCCTTTCTTTGTCCAAAATGTTTTGCCTTTGTACTGGAGTCTTAGTCAATCCGTTTATGTAGAACCCTAATGAAACTATTAGTTACTAAAATACACTGATTTACTAAATTGCATAGGTAACACCTATGCCTACAAAGTAAATAAATGTAAACAACCCTGTTTACCAAAATGTTGGGATGATTAGTAAAATAAAAAAAAATAAAAAAAATTCAATAATGTGCAAATCATTTAATCCCAATATTTAACAAAAAATAGTACATTGACAACATATCAAATGTTGAAACTGAGAAATGAATTTTGTTTTGGGACAAATAAATGCCTATTCTGAATATGAAACCAGCAACATGTTTCAAAGACATTGGGACAGGGGCATGTTTTCCAGTGTGTTACATCATTTATTTTGTCAACACTGTAAGTGTTTTTGAACTGAAGAGTCCAATTGCTGTATTTTTGGAAATGAAGGTTTTCCCATTCTTGCTTGATATAGGATTTCAGCTTCTCAATCGTTCAAGGTCTCCTTTGTTTAATCTTTCATTTCATACTGCATCAAATGTGTTCAATGGTTGGCAGATGTGCAAGCAAGTTTATTTATATTGTATAGCAAAATTCATACATAGACACAATTCAATGTGCTTTACAAAGAAAAAGAAAAGCTAAAAAAATCAATAGAATAAAAACAAACACTAGAATAAAAACAATAAACAACAATGAAGCATCATAATAAGAAAACATAGAATAAGAAAATAGAAATATAATACAAATAAAATAAAAAACATAACTGGTAGAGTCTGTAGAGGATTACATGATGAAGCTATGAAAGCTGTAAGGCTCACAGTATGGTTGTGTTCAAGTACTCAGTCATGGGTGCGTGATAAGAGAAGTGTTTTTAACCTGGATTTAAAAATGGATACATTTGGGGCACATAACAGGTAATTTAATCCAGTTATGTGCAGCATATCTGCTAAATGCAGCGTTGCCATGTTTAGTTTGGACTCTAGGCTCTACTAGCTCACCTGAGTTCATGGCTCCAAGAGCCCTGCTTGGTTTATTCTCTTCAAACACATCCAATATGTATTCTGCAGGCCAGGTCGGGACTGAAGGCAGGCCAGAATAGCACCCAAACTATTTTATTATGGAGCCATGTTGTTGTTGTACATGCAGAATGTGATTTGGCACTGACTTGCTGAAATAAAACAGGTTTTCAGCTTTATTTTCTTGGTATTCACATCTAGATGTGTTAAACAACATATCATGGGGCATATCACCGTTTCTATTAGACCACAGCATATTTAGGTGAGCAAAAGTAACGGAACAAATAATCTTAATGTAAATAACATTTAATATTTGGTGGCATAACCCTTGCTTGAAATAACTGCCTCAAGCCTGCCACCCATCAACATCACCAAACTGTTGCATTCTTCATTTGTTATGCTGTTCCAGGCTTTTACTGCAGCATCTTTCAGTTCTTGTTTGTTTCAGGGTTATTCTCCCTTTAGTCTCCTCTTAAGGAGGTAAAATGCATGCTCTGTTGGGTTAAGGTAAGGTGATTGACTTGCTAGTCTAAAACCTTCCACTTTTTTCCCCTGATGAAGTCCTTTGTTTTGTTGGCAGTGTGCCTTGGGTCATTGTCCTTGTTAAGAATTAATTTATCACCATAGCTTGATTTATCCATTATTCTGCTAATTAACTATAATAAATGGACTGTTTAGACTAGGCCTATATTTTGCTTTAGACTTCTCATGGTGGCTACGTATAGAAGAAGACCTAGGTCAGCATGCCCTGTTCTTAGAAGTTGTTGTGGCCTGGACCGAAGGCGCCACTCTGCTGACCCCCCTCCCCCTGTCCTTGTCCATCCGTTTATGCCTCTGATCTGGACTAGGTTTAAATAGACTCTGGGCTTAGCCCACATGCATTGAACTATTAAAATTTGGACTCTTAATATGTTCACCCGGCACAGCCAGGAGAGGACTGGTCACCCCTCGGAGCCTGTTTCCTCTCTAGGTTTCTTCCTAAATTGTCCCTCTTAGGGAATTTTTCCTAGCTACTGAAGTTCTTCACTATTGTTGCTTGCTCCCTGGGGTTTAAGGCCGGGTGTTTTGTAAGAGCACTTTGTGACAACTGCTGATGTAAAAAGGGCTTTATAAAATAAATTTGATTGATTGATTACTTTTCTTAATAATTATCAGAATGTAGCCTACGCATTGCGCTTCGGTTGGTGAGCATTTAGTTGAGTCTGTTTGGCTGTTTATACCCATAGGAAAACAAACTATTTTCCAGTCTCTTCGTTGGAATGCCTAGATATTAGCAAATGTCAGCCATATGTTGATTACTTTTCTGGATAATTATAGAAATGTAGCATACACCACGTGCTTCATTTAAAAAGCATTTGGTGGAGTCTGTTTGTCAGGATAGGACTCCTCGTTAAGGCAGAGAACAAAATACTCTAAAACACAAATAACAGTTTATTGTATAATATTTGCAAATAGAGAGACACACACAGATACAAGGTGATTGGGATCTCTAAGGTAACTAAGGAATCATCAATAGATGTACATGAATGGGTGGGGATAAGAATCTGCATATTCATTCTGTAAAGACATTTGTTCCTTTATCCCTTCCTGCACCCCATTGTTTGATTACCCATCCTGTACCTTGTTTTTACCCAAATGGGCAAATTGCCCCTATTCCCCCAAGGGGCTACAGGACCATTGTAAACCTGGCCACATTCCTTAAGAACAGATACAATTGTTGGTTAAGGCAGATCTACAGATGGTCAGATAACCCAATGGTCTACTGATAACTTGCAAGAATGTGTGCCACAACAATTGAACAAAGACCTCCTTACTGGTCTGTCTGTTCAAGAATTTTCTATTGCATGACATTATGGGCCAGTTTCATTGACACCGTTTAAGCCTAGTCTAAGACCACAAAATCAAGTTCAATAGAAAACTCAATTGAGCTTATTGGAGTCACACAGACCTCCACATGCTAGCCAACGGTACCCTGACTGCTGTTAGGTACTGGGATGAAATCCTTGGACCCATCGTCAGAACTTACACTGGTGCAGTGGGACCTGGGTTCCTCCTGGTTCAGGACAATTCCCAGCCTCATGTGGCCAGGGCATGTAGGTAGTTCTTGGATAATGAAGGCATTGATGCCATTGACTGGCCCTGTTGTTCCCCAGATCTGAATCCAATTCAGAACCTCTGGGACGTTATGTATTGGTGCATCCGACACCGCCGAGCAAAGCCACAGACTGTCCAGGAGATCACTGATGTATTGATCCAGGTCTGTTAGAAGATCCCCCAAGACACCATCCACTGTCTCATCAGGAGCATGACCAGATGTTGTCGGGAGAGCCTACAGGCACATGGGTGGCCATACACACTACTGAGTCACATGATGAGTTAAGTTCACGCAAGTTGGAACAGCGTCTGATTTCAATTGTTTAATTCGATTTTCATCTAATTGCACAATGACATTTTTGTGACATGGCACCCAACAACTAGGCAGTGAGAATTAAGAAAAAAATATGAGGCAAAAATGTAATTTAAACATGCAGTCATGTGTGAACAGGGAGTAAAGAATGGGACTGAGTACCCAGCCCTGGGGGTGCTTTGGGTCAGCGCCGAGGAGGTGAGGTTGGAGTCTGCCCGTCAGGAAGTCCAGGATGAATAGCAAAGGGAACCGTTAAGTCCAAGGGGCCTGAGCTTAGGAACGCACTTAGCAGGCACAATAGTGTTGAATGCAAAGCTGTAGTCCAAAAACAGCTTCCTCATATATGTGTTGCCTTTTTCCAGGTGGGAGTGGGTAGTGTGTTGTTATTGCCCTATGTACAGAAAATATTTTGATCTTTATTGTATTTCGGTCTAAGAGACCCGAAATGTGAAGTAACTGTTCCCTTAATTGTTTTGAGAATTGCATTTTAATAAGATAAACCTTATATTTTAATAAGATGAACTCACTGAAATATATTAATTAAGAACAGAACATCATGAAAGACCACAGCCTGTGGCTGTTCTCAATGCTGCCGTCTGGTAGATGCCACCAGAGTACTGGGGCTCGCACCTCCAGACAGGGTGTGCTATATAAATTAACTTGTTTGCTATTATTGACATAGTTGCCATATCTATAATATGCAGTTATACTACCCCTATTGCTGATAGTTTACAGTACTCTTGTTCAATTCGTGCTAGTTTTACAGCATTATGTATATTATCACTTTATCTGGATATTTTAGTCTTTGTTTTGCTATATACATATATATTCTTCTTAAAACATACTATGTGGTTGTCGGGTGCCATGTCACAAGTATTTCATTGTCCAGGATAACGCGGTGTATTTGGTACATTTGAAAAATATACTTGAAGCTTGAACTTGATAACTATAATATTATTTATTTCTCACAGTAAACCCATCGAATCCTTTCAAATCAATTCAAGGGCAGAAGGGGTAGAGGAGGATGGTCTCAACAGTTTCTGCCAACAATCGCCCCTTCAAGATGAAAATAATTGCAGCATTGATGTATCCAGAACCAGCCGCCCACTCTCTGGAATGCATACCTACACAGACAACATACTGTAGACATATTAGTGATAAAAGTTCCATCTATTTTTATTTAAGCAAGACAACACAGCATTCTAAGGTCAAAGAGTAAAACAGCAGGAGTTTCTAACATTCATACTGGGAGAGGTTAACTTGGGTAAGGATTATTTTTAGATTATTAGAATCATTTTTGCTTTTAGAACACTACATATTCATACAGACATGGAATACAGGAGCAGGAGTATTTAACTCTCACCCTAAACAATGTTTCCCAATCCTGGTCCTTGGGACCCCAAGAGGTACATGTTTTAAATTTTGCCCTAACAATCACACACCTAATTCTAATGTCGCCCTACCACTTATTTACCTGATTGATGTAATCAACCTATCATCAAGTCTTTAACTTGAAACTGTGTGTGAATGAAACAAAAATGTGGATCCCTTGGTGTCCCTGAAGCCAGGATTGGGAAACACAGCCCTAAAAGGTCCAGAGCATGCTGGCTTTCGGTTCTACCTCATAATTAATTGCACCCATCTGGTGTCCCAGCCCTGATAAACGGGTTGCAATGAAATAACTGAATGGTACTGGCCCAGAGATCCAGTGCTGAGTTTGGTGGGCATTGAGCAGTGTTTCTCAATCCTGGTCCTGGGGACCCTAATTGGTGCATGTTTTTGCATTAGCACCCACACACCTGATTCAAATGAAAATGCGATAATAGTTTGATTATGTAAATCAAGTGTAAGGCAACATTGGAATCAGGTGTGTAAGTGGTTGGGCAAAAAAAATGTACAAACCTTGATGTCCCCAGGATCAGGATTGGGAAACCCTGGCATACAGTAAAAACATTCTTGCCACAAAACAGTTCAAATTGGTTTCATGCAATAAATCTCTATCTGAAGGATCCATAACATTACCCTCCAGATTATCAATCTTTATCAAATTTTGTCACAAAAACATTTAAAATCATTATTTTATTAATAAACACCATACATGTATTGGCATGACAGAAAATAGTGGAAATATTATACAGTTCTCACAGCTGTGAGTGGACTATTTTAGTATGGAAAACAGCAGTTCGCAGATATAAATATATATATATAGATGCATACTAACAGAAGACACTGCTAGCTCCGTGTGTAGGTTTGATAAGGCTTGGTTGTCTTCATGGTGTGTATCTATTAGGAAGACACTGCTAGGTCCATTTGTTGGTTTGATAAGGCTTGGTTGTCTTCATGGTGTGTATCTATTAGGAAGACACTGCTAGGTCCATGTGTTGGTTTGATAAGGCTTGGTTGTCTTCATGGTGTGTATCTATTAGGAAGACACTGCTAGGTCCATGTGTTGGTTTGATAAGGCTTGGTTGTCTTTACGTTGTTTCTATTAAAAAAGCACTACAAGTTCCATGTATTGGTTCAATAAGGCTTGGCTGTCTTTGTATTGTTTAAAGCAGCGGTTCTCAAACCTCTCCTCGGGACCCCCAGCTGTTCCATGAATTAGGTGTATCTCAGGGCTAGCATACCTGAATCAACATCCCAACTATTTGTCAAACTCTTAACTGCTTAATTCAGGTGAGCTAGCTCAGGGCTTCAATAAAATTGCTAGTTGACTTTAAGACCCCAGGAGGGACTGAGAACCACAGCTTTAAACAGCAGAAATGTGATGTCTTTCTTTGACTGCTGTTTATTGTCGGGTGATTTCACATGAATCACTGTAGAGACACTTTAACATGAGGTACAGATGGCAGATGAGTGTCAATGTTGTTTTTATCAAAGAGAGTAACAGTAAAGAAACAAGGTTCTTGTCTTGGTATAATGGGATTCTATTTGAACGAAATCATAGGATGTACTAGGACAATGTTTCCCAATGCTGGTCCTGAGGACCCCATGGGGTACACATGTTTTTTTTAGCCCTAGCACTCACACACCTGATTCAAATTAAAGACTTGATAATAGGTTGATTACATCCATCAGATATATAAGTGGTAGGACAACATTTGAATCAGGTGTGTGAGTGGTTGGGCAAAATAAGTGTGTACCCTTTGAGGTCCTCAGGACCAGGTGTGGGAAACACTGTATTAGGGGCACTCAGTCCCATTACAAACATTGAGGTAAAATCAGAGGTTAAGAATGAATCTGTTTCCCATCTCTGCATATCATAACGTCCAACAGTCCATATAAGTCATTTGGTGTGTTCCGATGACAGATTGGTCACACATGAGTGTGTATTAGAGGGTTGAGGGATGCTCCTTGGCACATCATATCAATATTACAATGGAGACTAACAGGAAGCACAATGAGGAAATCACTCAAGCATTTGTCTCGCTTTGCCACAAACAATCACATTTATAATAATTAAGAGAAAATATAGCAGGAGAAATGTTAGCAATGTTCTTTACTCCTGTTACTGGAGGGCCAGATGGTGGAGTGTGTTACTATCCTGGAGGGGACAACAATCCCATCAAAGACCATTTTCCTAGTGGAGAAATATTCAGTGGTCCCATTTGAGGAAAAAAAAAGTTTTAGGGGAGAGTGGTGAGGTTTAGGACAAAAACTAAAATGGGGTTTAGGAATAGAATTAGGGTTAGAATCCAGATCAACTTGCCTTGTCTTGTCTTCACTGCACCCAGTAAAGCATCCAAATCCATCTTTATTTCTCAGATACGATTCATGTTTTCTTTACGTTGCTGACTTGCACTCTCTCAGAACATCCAACTCATATCAACCTACTGAGAAGTTTAAACTGGCCAAATCAACAATGAGCTTGAAAATGCCCCTCAAAACCAGAAAATATTTCACTCATATTATAAGTAATTAGAGGTAATATTTCATTGAACTCTGGAAACACTGAGCAATCAGTTTAAAGTGGTGTTTTTTAATACAGTAGAGGTCAAATGGATTTGAATAGGAATCATTTTGGGTCCCCAGAAGGATAGTAAAACTAAGTGTGTTTATAAAATATGTAGTCTGCGTCTCAGATTGACATTTATATATAGGAGTCTATTCTGTAGCTACATTCAAAAGGACATTTAATTCAATACATTTCTAGCTGCAACTCATCCTTCCAAATGAGTCAGGATGGGCCCTCCAGGAGCAGGGGAGAGACCACAGCTGTAGAGAAAAGGGCTTTGGAGCTCAGTAGGCTAAACTGTGAGACCTTGTGTTTCTGAGACATTCAGCTCTTCTTTCACTTGTATCATCACTCTCCTCTTCATCATTCACTCCACTCCTCTTCTTCTTCCTCCAACAACTGCTTCTTTACGACAGGTTCCAGACTGACACAGAAAGCAGAGCAGTGAGACACACAGAAACCCCACCAAGGACAGTCATAGACCCTCAACCTGGTTAGAACATGAGTTCTACCAAGAGTTACTCACTGATGATGATGGCCACGATGATGACGATGACAGCTATGAGGATGGCCCACATCTGGACAGCAGACACACACACACATCATAAACATGTGAACATGCCGTTCTCTGTGTGTGAGAATGTGTGTGTGTTAGCGGTGTGTACCTTGCAGTTCTTCCACCAGAACTTCCTCTTGAGTTTAGCAGCGCTGGTCTCAAACTGGGAGGCTCCAGCCTGCAGCGCGTCTGCTCTGTCATCCAGCTCCGACAGCTTGGAGTCCCGTTCCAACACCTTGTCCACATTCACACGCATGATATCCACCACCTACACACACGCACACGTTTGTACAGCAAACCTCCTTGGGACCAGAAAATAGAAATTGCATGCTCCCGTGCCTTAATCTTAACCCTAATCTAAACCTAACCTTAACCTCAATAAAGTAACATTTATAACTAAACTTTACCTAGGTGTAATGCCTAACCTTAACCAACAATGCCTGGACATTAAAGAAACCCCAATTCTAACTCTAAAATTAATTGTAAGTTTGACCCCAAACCTAAACCCTGAGTCAGAAATTGACTTTTGCCTCGTGGGGACCGGCAAAAGGTCCCAATGAGTCCAATTTCTTCTGGTTTTACTATACTAATGGGGACATTTGGTCCCCATGAGTATAGTTAGACCTAAAACAAACACGCACACGCTCATACACTTTGAACCCATTGATATCATTACCTTGAACCCTTGGGCCATAATTATTACACAGTATCTTAATGGGGACAGGAGCAATGTCCCTATTAGCCAACTTGTTCTGATTAAACCAGGAGATTTTTTGAAGTCATTTCGCCAATTAAGAAACACACAATGTTACTATGTTTTAGTTGAAAAAGTAATGTACAGTTGTGCACAAAAGTTTACATACCCTTGGGGAATTGGTGATATATGTACCAGTTGTAAAAAAAAAAACATGAATGAGCAGGCAAAACACTTATATCATTCACATTCAACTGTAGGTCAAAACAGAATGGCATAATCATAAAACAAAACATGGCAATGAAGAAAAAAAAATGAACTGACCCCTGTTCTATAGTCTGCCTACCCTTGGTTCTAAATACTTTGTATTGCCCCCTTTAGCATCGATGACGGCCTGCAGTCTTTTGTAGTTGTCTATGAGGCCTTGAATTCTAGTAGGTGGTATTGCAGCCCATTTGTCTTGGAAAAAGGCCTCCAGGTCATGCAATGTCATTAGGGGTTTGTATGGACTGCATGTTTGTGAGATCTCCCTAGTGTCTCAATGATATTAAGGTCAGGAGAATGATGGCCACCCAAGAACCTTCACCTTTTTCTGCTGTAACCACTGGAGGGTCAACTTGGTCTTGTTCTTAGGTTCATTGTCGTGCCGGAAAATCCAAGTGTCCCATGTGCAGTTTTCATGCAAAAGATTGTCTGACAGTATTTCCTGATAACATGCTGCATTCATCTTCCCATACATTTTCACAAGATTCCCTGTGCCTTTAATGCTCACCCCCCAGTACTGACTGGCATTTGCAAGGATTTGGATATCCTTTTATACCCTTTTCCATCTTTATAAAGTTCCATTACCTTGTTACACAGGTCTTTTGACAGTTATCTAACCTGCTCATTGCATCCATATGAGAGCTGACAAACTGTAGAACATTCTAGTATAGTGCATGAAATGCCAGGATCAGGATCCTTCTAATTAAATCTTCTCCTCTAGTATGGCTGCTCACTCTTTTGGAGTAAAATAATATTTTACATTTGCAACAGTTTGAAACAGCTGATATTAAATAAGAGAATGGGGTCTGCTAGAAATGGTGGAACTAGGAGTGTATGTTTGTAGTAAAGTGTGTGTGCTGGGGGGTATACCTCATCCACTTGGGCCTGTGTCTGTTGTAGGCGCCGGTTCCCAGGCGCAGAACCTTCTGGAACAGGAGCAGACCTGGAAAGGCCAAAAGAAAAGGTTTAGAGAGACACACATACAGGTCCTGTCCCACTATGGTCAACCAGTGTAGATATTTGTCATTACTCCCCTTTGAGTGGTTGTGCTTTGTGTTCAGTCTGATTGTGAATTGGAACTTGTCATTCTACATAGGGTGACATGCACCTCTACTTCAGTCCAAATCTAATAATACTATTTACAGTCCATTCAGCAAGCATGCAGACCCTTTAACATTATCCACATGTTGTTTATTACAGCCTTATTCTAAAATTGCTTTTTTCCCCTTTGTCAATCTATGGACAACAACCCATAACGACCAAGCAAGAACAGGTTTAAAGAAAGTCAAAAGTGACCCTAAAAGAGTCGGACCATGAGTCGACTCTCTGGTCAGATGAAACCTAGATTCCACCCTACCATCAAGATCTCCCCACTCTCTTCTCCCTCTCTTTATTCTGGTGTTAATAATATGTCTGTTACTGAGCAATGACATCTGACAGCACTCATTAATTCCACTCCAAGGAGGGAAAACCACTTCACGTGTCCACAGAGGAAGACACTGTTACCGAAAGCCCCAGTCAATTCTGTACAATAACAGTGTGCCGTGTGTCCTCCATCCAATGGAACTTTCAGCAATCAGGATGCAGATAGGAGGCCACAATAAGCCGACTTCCTACTATTCTCTGACTGAGTTCCATTTACTTGTGTTCCAAGAGAGTGAAGTAGAGGTTTACAATGTGCAAAAATACAAAACTATAAAGGACTTAAATAACTAGGCTAATGCCAGAAATATAATATGAAAATGGCACAGCACATTCATATTGGCTTACTAGATGCAAATTTAGCAACTTACAAGCTCCTTTTCTATGAACCTTGAGATAACTCGTTATGCCGTAAGATATTATATAATGAGCAAAAGAATGTTTGAGTTGTGGGACTAGGCATCTCAGGGGTTTCTGGTATATTGTCAATATACCAAGATTAAGTGCTGTGTCCAGGCACTCAGTGATTTGTCATGCCTACAAACAACTCTTAGCCATGTCGGATTGGGCATATAATCTCACCAGCTCAATTGTGAAACAGTTAACTACAACTAGCTGAAGTCTGTGTCTTATGAACTTCTAATTATACCACAAAAAGCAACAAACGAGAAAATACTGAAAGCATGCTTTAATGTCCATAATAAAAACTATTTTATTGGCTTTAGTAACGCCTAAATCACACCAGACCCTTAACCGGCAAGCAATAAATAGGACCCGATCATTGCTCATTGTTTCAACAAACGATTACATGTCAGAAACTATTATATTATTCAATAATCAATAAGAGGAATTCAGGGCCATAATTACAATATATATGGGGGGTGGGAGGTCGCACGAATGGACGTCTCTGGAGGGATTTGGAAGTAATGATATAGTTGTCTCTATATCATTCATTTCAAATGTATTCAATAGTAGAAAACTAGAAGCCTATATCACTATTGATTGTGATAGCTTTAACATCAACATGTCATTTGCGCGGGGACTGTGAAAATAAATCATATTTTAAAGTGTCGGTAATGGCATGGAGAGGAAACAAACTTTTTTGGTGAAAATGGGACGATTTGCGAGTGTTAATCAATTAACAATAACAAACGTTAACTATCATAGGTAACGTACCTGGAAAGTTAATTAACCACAAATTCACCCAGCAACCAACAATGCTGCTCACAGGGGTAATCAACTAACATTCATATCTTTATTACATTTTATTTCTCAGAAAGTCCACGTTAAGTCTGAGTGATGATCATTTATGTTGCGCTGCATGTGTAAAATATGCAGATAGTATATTTCAGTAATTGCATATTGGTAAAGTATATAGTATTGCAGTACTTGTTTATGATAAACAGTATTAGTAGTGTGTTTAAAGTGCAAGCAGTTTTATTAGTCATATTTCATTCACAGGGAGAGTAAGAGGAACAGTGGCAATGACATTTCTCTGTTGTTTGGGCTGCTTTTTGGGCTGCAAAAAGTTGAGCAGTGAGAAAATTAAGTACCAGTCAGATGATGGAAATATACAGTGGTACAAGAGATGAGTCAATGTTTATTTATATAGTAATCATTGCCTTTCAGGTCAGAAATTCCTGAACATCATGGCAAAAAACAACACTGGTTGACTGATGTATTTATTTTTCATGTTCACTCTGGTGCGTTCTGAGTAGAGAGAGAAAGGGATCTCCACTTCCAGAGAGCACGAGGATGCTGACAGGACAGGGAGAGCAAGTGACATGGAGGTGGTGATCTGATAGGGTGGCTATGACATGTGGACTTCCACATCAGTTCTCAGACCACTTCTGTTAAATCTCCATGTGCTACCTCTGGGCCAAATTCTACAGAACAACATTAACTCCACAGCTATGCAGATGATACCCAAATATATATGGCTCACCAACCATATGACAACAGCTAAATAGATGAATCTGGATGAACCAAAATTGTCTACAATTAAACCAAGATAAAACTGAGATTGTTGTGTTTGGCAACAAAAATAAAAAAAAAGACCAAGAGAAGCTCACCCATGCTATTATCTCTAGTAGGGTTGACTACTGTAATGGGCTCTTAACTGGACTCCCCAACAGCTGCAGCTCATTCAGAATGCTGCTGCCAGAATATTAACCAGGAACAAGAGAACAAGGCACATAACTACATTTTTTAAATATTAGCATTGGCTTCCAGTCAGTTATAAAAACTATTTTAAAGTGGTGCTTTTAGTTTATAAATCTCTGAATGGTTTAGGACCCGAATACATTTCTGATATGTTTGAAGAAAATAAACTGAGCAGGGCTCTTAGATCCATGAACACAGGTCAGATAGTAGAGCCCAGAGTCCAAACTAAACATAGAAAAGCTGCATTTAGCAGTTACACTGTACATAACTGGAATAAACTTCTGATGAATTTAGACGTGCACCAAATGTATATATTTTTTTTAATCCAGGTAAAAAACACTTCTATTTTCACATGCTTATGTCTGAGTACTTAAACTTTACCACACTGTTTAGCCTTATAGCTTTCTTATAGATGTTATTATAATTGTCTTAATCTATTTTTTATTATTATGTTGTGCGCGCGCGTGCGCGCGCGCACACACACACACACACACACACACACACACACACACACACACACACACACACACACACACACACACACACACACACACACACACACACACACAGAATTGGTATATATAGAGAGCACATTGAATTGCTTTGATTTATGAATTGTGCTATAATAATACACTTGCCTGCTTGCTCATTAATGTTGGCACAGCTGAGGTTAGGGTATATTTTGTCTTTGGACTGGAGTGACCAATTACAGGTCAGTTGCGGTGATGGTCCTGGAGCAACATAAATTATGATGATGTAGGCTCAACACCAACACAGCTGTATCAGCAAATATTGATTGTTAAGAGACAGTCAATGCTTATGGTTGTTCTTTATTAATCCCTAATCTCTGCCATTACATACAATGACATTTTAAGAAAAAGTAACATTTTATATTAGATTAATTTTATACAATACATGACTAGATGATTGTGAAAGATAAATAAGAAGTTAATCCAATGAGTTAGTGTAGACAGAGTATGTGTGCCCACAGTGATGAAGTTTATTACGAGGTTTGCTGCTGGCTGCTCGAATGAACATAGTTCCAGTATTTTGAACTAACGTGAATATTCCAAATATGTTTTTTTTTTACATATGTACTGTACATGACAATCAATAAACAGCTATCTACATTCACTATTGTACTCTGCAATGCCGTAATAACAAAATATATTGGGGGACACACATCCAACCCAATATTCTGATATGCTCAAAATGTCCCCCCCAAAAAACATATATATAAATTATAAATAAAATAAAAATGTGCTATGCTACAACAGGCAGCCATGCAAATGTAAACAATCATAACTAAAGTTAACAAATCACCATTATTATTAATACCGGTTCTAATTTTACAGTTTACTGTAGTTCTGTGTGTGGTTTGTCCAAGTGCTGTTGCCGTATCCCAGCAGAAGCCGTTGGTCGATCGTTGCTGGTATGTACAATCAATGTCGAACACTACTCGCTCATTAATTTCAAATGTATTAAAAGTGGAAAACTATCATGTAATATGAGTGTTACCTAGTTTTAACATCCACACGCCATTTTGCGCTGGAACTGTTATTGTGGAGTTTTATTTGTCAGCTTGCATTCACAGTGAGTGTCATCATGAACATGTAGGGTGGCAGTGACATTATTCGTTTTTTGTGGCATCCTCAGAAAAGACAAGTTGAGAGCAGTGAGCAAATGAAAGTCAGGTGATCACAGTAGCACAAGAGGCGAGTCTATGATTATTCATATCATAATCAATGCAATACAAATGGTTAGTAATCCATTCCTGTACATCACGGTAAGAAACAACTTGTTTACTGGTAATATTAAATGTTCACTCTGGTGCGTTCAGAATAAAGAAAAAGTGGGAGAGAGAGTGCATGAGGATGCCAACAGGGCAGGGAGAGCACGTGAAATGGAGGTGAATGAGAAAAAGAGAAAATATTGATTACCGATCTGATATTGCCATGTGGGTGTAGTTCTGTTCAAATAATAAATGTTGGCACAACTGCGGTTAGATTTAGGCAAAGGTACAAATGAGGTTAGATTTAGGCACAGGTGTCTCTGAGGTAAGGGTTAGGTCAAAGAGTGAGGGGGCAGGGGAATATTTGGTCTTTGGACTGGGGTAACCAACTAACTACAGGTCAGTCGCAGTTCCTGGAGCAACATTAATTATGATGTTATAAGAACAAAACTAATGCGGTGATATCAGATTATGTGAATATTGATGGTTAAGAGTCTTATAAATATTTTAAACATTTTTCATGTTTATCTGGTGGGGGGGACCCCCAGACCCCCGGCTGATTTGGTCCCCCCAATGTTGACTCCATGCCTACAACCTTGGTAGCCTACGTCCAATAATATTCATTATGCAGCTAAAGTTCTAACCAGTTTGAGGTAGAAACCAAAGAATCGTGACTCTTCTAAGTCATTTAGCCAGAGTGAAGTTAAACGTTCGCGAACTGCATATTATTACTTAATATAGCATATTCATGTTCGGAGGAATGTGAGGCCTGATGTTACGTTTCTAAGTTTAACCATATTTTTTCGTATCGTGTTTTGCAGCGATAGGCTACAATACAGTACCAGCGAATGTTATTATAAAGTTTTATCACGTAGCTAAATAGTTTGCTAGTTAATATAAAATTGTTCCTACTTAGCCGTTAATAACTTAACATCCACTCAACGTTAGCTAGTTTAAGCTAGTAAGTTAGCTAGCATTGGCTACGTAGCAAAGTTAAGGAACTGATGAAACTACCCCCAAACTCCCTTAGCAAACAAACTAAAGTTTAGCTAAATAACACGTCAATAGTGAGTGCTATAACGACGCGAATATTGGTCGGCAAACTTCTTGTCTGCCAGCATTATTATTAACGCGCTATCTTTGTATGCTATGCTGCTAGTTTGAGCGAGCACTTGTTGCATTAAAATTAGCTAGCCCACAGAAACTTGGGCGTTGTTGACTTTAGGATTGTTGTTTTTATTGAACGAGAATGGCGCTAATTTGAAATTCTGATATTCTTTACAGTTCGTGTAGCTAATCAAATGTGTTACGGATCTGAGAAGCTTAAAAACATACTTACATGATTTTATTGAAAAGAGATCCAAATCCCCGGAGAACATGTAGTTTGAAGCGGTGTCAGTCCGTAACGCTTCGCAACATTTCTGAGTAATTTAAAGCGACAGTACTGCAATAATAATAATAATAATAATAATAATAATAATAGTATCTCAAATTAAGTGAAGCAATGCATGGCGTCTAAATAAATACGATTTTTAAACTAATTTATCTGATTATATTTTACCTGAATTTTACATTTAAATGGTCAAATAAGTTAACCCTTCAATTGTGTTCGAAAAGGACTTACATCCTAAGTGTTCGTGGGTAAAATTTTACCCATGTTTGAATTCATTAACAAGCACTGAAAAAACACTAATCATCATCCAATTAAATATTTTATCTGCTATTTAAATTATTTTTCATTCATAACCATAACATATATACTGAACAAAAGTAAAAACGCAACACTATTGTTTTTGCCTCTATCATGAGCTGAACTCAAAGATCTAAGACCTTTTCTGTGTACAGAATGGCCTATTTCTTTCAAATAACTTTCACAAATCTGTCTAAATTTGTGTTCGTGAGCACTTCTCCTTTGCCGAGAGAATCCATCCACCTCAAGGGTGTGGCATATCAAGATGTTGATCAGACAGCATGACTATTGCACAGGTGTGCCTTAGGCTGACCACAATTAAAGTCCACTCGAAAATTTGCAGTTTCACTGTATTGGGGGGACCGGGGGTCAGAAAAACCAGTCAGTATCTAGTGTGACAACCATTTGCTTCACGCAGTGCAACACATCTCCTTCGCATAGGTTTGATCAGGTTGTTGCTTGTGGCCTGTGGAATGTTGGTTTGGATTTTGTTTACCCTTAATAAGGACAACCTTCATTTCAAAACTGCATTTTCTGTTTTCTTATCTTTGACTATTATTTAAAATTGTTTGATGATCTGAAACATTTAAGTGTGACAAAAATGCAAAGAAATAAGAAATCAGGAAGAAACCACTTTTTCACTCCACTGTATGTATATAGATATATATAGTACCTTTGACCACATTTAACATAGAATGTCTACATGGTTTTTAATTTAAAATAGGCAAAGTGTATCTATTTTATTGCATATGATTAACAAAACAGGTAAAAATATTATTTGACCTTGAGAGGCTGATGATGAACATAACAATTGTCAAAATAACAAAATAGTTTGTATTTTCTTACATGTATCAATTAGCAATAATTGATACATTCGTTGTGTCATGGGTCACAATTGAAAGCATATATTTTCCAATGAAAATAAGAGGGACGTCAAATACATTTCCTAAAACAATTACCAAAATGTGTGTGTCTGTGTGTGAGTGTAAGTGAAAAAGAAAGTGTGGGTGTGTGCGTGGGATCATACTTGCTGCATGTAACTCAACAATTGAATTAAAGTCAATATGCTTTCTTGGCATGAAACAATTTCTATATTATTACACACTATAATTATACTATTGTTATAGGATTCTATTGCTTTCTTTTAGTTTTGTTGTAATTTTAGTTATTCATGGTGGTTTGGCAACATTTATTATGTATTTCTCTGCATAAACAACCTGTAATTACTACCGGGTCAAACGTAACCCCTAACAGCATTGATGTAACTTTGTATTGGCAAATAAAAGAAAAGAAAAATGATCACATTTATTTTATCGTATTAAGTAGGCCATTGTTGAGAATTCAACGAAACTTTGTTTTGATTAGAAATAAATTCAAGTACAATGGGAAGAACAAGTATTTGATACACTGCTGATTTTGCAGGTTTTCCTACTTACAAAGCATGTAGAAGTCTTCAATCATTTAGGTACACTTCAACTGTGAGAGACAGAATCTAAAACAAAAATACAGAAAATCACATTGTATGATTTTTAAATAATTAAGTTTATTTGCATGACACAAGCATTTGATCACCTACCAACCAGTAAGAATTCCGTTTCTCACAGACCTGTTTTTCTTTAAGAAGCCCTGTTCTCCACTCATTACATGTATTAACTGCAACTGTTTGAACTCGTCACATGTATAAAAGACACCTGTCCATACACTCAATCAAACAAACACCAACCTCTCCACAATGGCCAAGACCAGAGAGCTGTGTAAGGACATCAGGGATAAAATTGTGGACCTGCACAAGGCTGGGATGGGCTACAGGACAATATGCAAGCAGCTTGGTGAGAAGGCAACAACTGTTAGAAAATGGAAGAAGTTCAAGATGACAGTCAATCTCCCTCGGCCTGGGGCTCCATGCAAGCTCTCACCTCGTGGGGCATCAATGATCATGAGGAAGGTGAGCGATCAGCCCAGAACTACATGGCAGGACCTTGTCAATTACCTGAAGAGAGCTGGGACCACAGTCTCAATGAAAACCATTAGTAACACACTATGCCGTCATAGATTATTATCCTGCAGTGCACGCCAGGTCTCCCTGCTTAAGCCAGCGCATGTCCAGGCCCGTCTGAAGTTTGCCAATGACCATCTGGATGATCCAGAGGAGGAATGGGAGAAGGTCATGTGGTCAGATGAGACAAATATAGAGCTTTTTAATCTAAACTCGACTTGCCGTGTTTGGAGGAAGAAGAAGGATGAGTACAACCCCAAGAAAACCATCCCAACCGTGAAGAATGGAGGTGGAAACATCATTCTTTGGTGATGCTTTTCTACAAAGGGGACAGGATGGATGGGGGAGGATGGATGGGGCCATGTATCACAACCTCCTTCCCTCAGTAAGAGCATTGAAGATGGGTCGTGGCTGGGTGTTCCAGCATGAAAACGACCCAAAACACACAGCCAGGACAACTATGGAGTGGCTCCTTAAGAAGCATCTCAAGGTCCTGGAGTGGCCTAGCCAGTCTTCAGACCTGAACCCAATAGAAAATCTTTGGAGGGAGCTGAACGTCCATATTGCCCAGCAACAGCCCCAAAACCTGAAGGACCTGGAGAAGGTCGGTATGGAGGAGTGGGCCAAAATCCCTGCTTCAGTGTGTGCAAACCTGGTCAAGAACTACAGGAACTACAGGATCTCTGTTATTGCAAACCAAGGTTTCTGTACCAAATATTAGGTTCTGCTTTTCGGATGTATCAAATACTTATGTCATGCAATAACATTATAGACCTCTACATGCTTTGTAAGTAGGAAAAAACCTGCAAAATCAGCAGTATATCAAATACTTGTTCTCCCCACTTTATGTTTCACATATCTAAACTTGAAAACGGGTCAGATTTTACCCAAACACAATAGGAGGGGCAAGTTGAAAGGCGCCACAAAAGATGCTCACTGAAACATTATACTTAAAGTGTACTGAAAATGTTGCAGGCCTGCAGTGGCACAACTGCATATGAGATTCATTGTTAGGTTTTGGATGAGAATTTTAAGCTGCAATTTTCTCATTACCTTAGTTGAAAATATTAATCTATTAACACCAAGGCACAATCTTCTTTTCTAACGCATTCAAAAAAATGTAAGTATTTGGAACCAAATGTACTTTTATAATAAGTCTCCCACTAAATAAAATAAGATTAAAAAAACATTTGTGCTTGTGTGCCTGACCTACCCAAGTAAAACAAATGATATAATAAATGCCCTGTATCAAAATGCCCTGTAAAATGTTGTATTTCCCTGTACCAAACGTCTTCCACAGACTTTTTATGGCCAAGATTAATGTTATTTTAGGCTAACCAGGGGCAACCAAGTCCATTAGCAGTAAGTGTTGCATTATCCCCCAGTTTTCACTTCATAAATCTGTTAACTTGATTTTTAGTATCTATAGGCAAAGGTAAACCTTGGAGAATAACAAAGACTATACATTCCAAGCATTAGTTCATTATCAGAAGGGTTGAGATGGCAATGGCTGCGTAGGATGTGGTGTTATTAGATATATTAAAAAAGGGTTTCACAAGTTTTCTGAAAATGGTATCTGCTGTCTTAATTCAAGGTGAAGTTGACAGACAACATCTATCAAAAATTGAGTGGATTGCCTAAATTGTGACTTCAAGAAAAAGTCAAAGTTTAAGAGCGGAGGACAGTGTTCAGTGCATTGTCTCTTCTTTCCTCACGAAGTAGATGCATATAGGCATGGGATGAATGCCGCAAATAGAGACAATGTGAACACTGAATGTTGATACTGTAAGTAACATTTAAATGTTCATTATAGTAGTCTTGAGAATTAAATTACTTATCGATGGATTTAAATTAATTAAACAACAAAGATGACTTTGTAATTGTTGTAATGTAGAGGCTTGCATGAAATAACAAATTACATTCTTTTTAAATCCTGTTGGGTCTTACAAGACAAAAGACAATATATTACAATATTATAAAGATAATTAGCAAATTAGTAGGCCAGTTTCTTTGAAAAGTATTGCAATCAGACTGACCATAAAAAAGTACTATAACATTACAATAAAGTGCAAATTTTCTTTTTACTCTGATTTCATTTTACAGCATAAGTTATGTAAAGCATTCAAAATACATTTTCCACATATAAGATCAATTCAAAATGATTTGCATTGACTCGGCAGCAGAATATCTTTTTTTTTAAACATCTTCAACAATTTATGTGTATACATGCCCAATATAAAAATTAAACATACAAAAAAGAGACAGATGGTAGAAAAAGCATGAATGACACAAAATAGTAGGAAACAAAGCAAGGGATGTGAGACAAAAATTGAGGAAAACAGATATCTAGTGCTATTTTAACATGCTAAGTGATGTTAGCCTGTATAAAGTTGTTAATATTACCTGTATTTTATTATTCATCTCTTATATGACCTTTAGCCTCAGGGTTCCCTTCTGAACAGCTTGACCAGTTGTTCTTGAAAGTTGAAATTGTACAACCTCATTTCCCAAAAATTGGAATGCTACGTAAAATGGAATAAAAACAGAACACAAAGACGTACAAATCACTTACACCCCATTTTCAACGGAACACTTAAAAAATACATTGGGTCTCCATAAATTAAATATATTAAAAATCAAAATTTACTGTACATTGTGTACATTTTTTTGAACAAAATGACATAACAACGGTCAATTTAAACCAAAATTACCAACCGATTGAGGTCTGGATTCAAACTCACACCAAAAATCTAAGTAAGCAATTGAAATTACAGGCTGTTCTAACTTGCGTGAATTTCGTCACAGCAACTCATTATATGACTCAGTAGTGTGTAGCTCCTGGACAGTCTGTAGCACTACTTGGTGGTGTCGGATGCACCGATACATAATGTCCCAGAGTGTCTCAATTGGATTCAGGTCTGAGGAACCTGAGGGCCAGTCAATGGCTTCAATGCCTTCATCATCCAGGAACTACCTACACATTCTGGCCA
Organism: Esox niger; assembly: GCA_016801105.1. Lineage (NCBI taxonomy): Eukaryota > Metazoa > Chordata > Actinopteri > Esociformes > Esocidae > Esox > Esox niger. Next base: position 85,411 of record JACXGJ010000629.1, read on the forward strand.
CATGAGGCCGGGCATTGTCCTGAACCAGGAGGAACCCAGTGCCTCCTGCACCAGTGTAAGTTCTGATGATGGGTCTGAGGATTTCATCCTGGTACCTAACAGCAGTCAGGGTTCCGTTGGCTAGAACGTGGAGGTCTGTGTCACCCTCCAATGATATGCTTCCCCAGACCATCACTGACCCACCGCCAAACTGTTCATGCTGGATGATGTTGCAGGCAGCATAATGTTTACCATGCTGTCTCCAGACTTTATCATGTCTCTCACATGTGCTCAGTGTGAACCTGCTCTCATCTGTGAAGAGAACGAGGCACCAATGGCACTGTCCAAACCTTTCTGAAATGTGTTGCTGGCATCAAAATCAAAATAGGCATATACTTTTCCCAAAACAATAAAACTCCTCTGGTACACTATTTCATATTTTCTCTTTGTACAATTTTCTATGAAATACAGGGATTAAATGATTTGCAAATCATTGCATTCTGATTTCATTTTCATTTTACCCCGCATCCCAGCTGTTTGGAAATGGGGTTGTAACATAGCGGATCTCACAAAAAAATGTTTTATTGCTCTGTGGGTTTAAGTGGAAAGCCTTGTACAGTTGATTCACCCTAGTTAAAGAGAAACCATTTCTGTGTTCCTGTATGTGTATACACAATGTGGGGGGAACGAACAGGAGTCCAGGTCAGTGTAGAAAAAGATGAGGTGTTATCTACAATCACATAGCGATAGGCTGTACTCTTCCAACCTAATTACTTACTGGGCAACAATGATTATGCCAAGTTATGTGAAACCACTTAGGAAAGAAAAGTCTCTGTGAGAAGCCACTGTTGCTATTTGTTTCAAAATTATATATATTAATTGTCAGGTGTTTGATAGTTGTAGTCATATTGATGGGATTACATGGAGCACCTGGAACAGAATAGCTTCTGATTAACAAAATCTGTCTGCTTCATCTCTGTTTGGTGATGAACAACCCCTCTGTCTCCATTATCTCTGGGTGGTTACTGTAATGTTATGATAGAGAAGGTATGATATAGCCTAATCTAAATTTACAATTCAGCACACACACACACACACACACACACACACACACACACACACACACACAGTGTTGTATCCATGCCCCTTTCCCATTCTAAAGCCCTGAGTTTAAATCTGGGAGGGTCACCATTGTTCTATCAAAGACAATCGAGTGGTGGGTAAGTATCGGTGAGATGTGTGTACATGTGTTATTAGTGAAATGACACAGTAAGTTGTGTTTGCATGTCTGTCTATGTTGTTTGCTGATGCTAACATATCACATCATCATTGATCATATCATCATTTTACATAATCACATTGGAGGAACATTAGTGTCAGGACAGGTGAGACAAAGTGAAATATAATGTCTTGACATTGACCATACAACAGTTAAGTTCCAGACTGAGGGTTTTGCTTTATGTCATTCCAAAACAATGAGGATTCAGACAATGTCCATGTGTCTCAGATATTAATCACTGTAAGGGGAATATCAGAACAACAGAACGGGTTTAATGCTTAACTCAATGGCCACTTTATTAGGTACACCTGCTCTGTAACGTAAATAGCCAAACAAGCTGCAGCTCAATATACTAAGAATGCAGACTTGGTCAATAGGTTATGTCGATCCTTGAAGTAGATGTACGGAAAAGGGGGTCCTAGATGTACAATCTATCTAGTAACAGGTAATAAAGTTGCCAGTGAGTGAAATAAAAATATAGTGCCTTCTAATGTATCAAAACCCTTAACCAATTCTCTCATATTGCTGAATTACAAATAATACACTGACATTTTCTCAATTTTCTTTTTTCAAACACTGACATCTAAAATCAGTTGTAAGACGACATTGATTTTATGTTGGGAATGTGTTGGTAATATGTTGCATACATAAGTATTCAACCCTACACATTTAAATTTATTAGACACCTTTTGCTGCAATATCAACTTTAGCTCTTTTGGTAAGTATGTAAACTGTCAACCTGATTTTGGCCCATTGTTCTTGCTAGATTTTGGTCCAGGTTGACTGGCCGCAATCATCAAACTTTGCCAAAGCTTTTCAATGGGACTGAGATCATCACTTTGACTGGGCCACTGTAGGATATTAACTTATTTGTTCTTGAGCCACAATGTTTCATCGGGCTTGCGCTCGAAATCATGAATGTTGAAGTTCATGAAAGACTGAACCAAGTGCTCTGGCAAATTTCCGTGTATTTTTCCTCATTCATTATTTCTTCAATTTTACCAAGATTCCCACTCCCTACAGATGAGAAACATCCCCATAGCATGACTCCTTGGTCTCATCTGACAGCAAGATGACCCCACCTTTTCTTATATTGCAGCTGGTTCATTCTCATGGTTTCCGTAGTACTTTTTGAACTCTTGGTGAGGTGACTGGTGCACCATTACTCCACTCCCGGCCTCTGAACACTGTAGCACCTTCAAAGTTATTGTTAGCATTTTGGCTTTTTGCATTCTCCTTCTTGTTTAAGCACTGAGTTTTGCGGTACAGCCTTTTCCTGGCAGTGCCTTGTTGGTGTTCTGTAGCTTCCACTTCCTGATTATTGATGCTCACTGGGATAACCAAACACTTGGATGTAATTTTCCTAATATATGCCTTTGTACTTTGTCTAATGTAACTGTTGTCTTAACTTTCCTTCCCATTCACACCTTGACCAGTGATCTTTCAAAAGTGGGTTTTGGCCTTGAAAATTTGACAGCAACTGTAATTTCTGTGGAAGCCAATGGCAAACTGGGAGTGTCCACAGCATACCAGTTAAATATTTATGCAAACAACATTTATTTTTCACAAATATTTAAACATAAAACCAATGTCACCTTACTGTAATTGATTGTGTATGTTTGTGTTTAAAAAATAAAATATTAAATAGGGCAACCATTAAATGTTCCATTTATAATTCAATAATATTTCACAATTGGTCATGGGTTTGAAAACCTTTGCACAGCAATGAAATCAGGTATATTTAATATGTAATAAGTCACAAGAATCTGGTGTGGTCCTGGGAGTAGGTGCACATATATTTCTGCTTAGTTTCTGCTTTATCCAATATGTAACAACGTTACGTTTTTGAATGCAATACAAGTAAAAGAGAGTAAAAATAATTTAACTGTGGCTTTCCTCTTTTCCGATTAAATTTGTGAAACAATGGTGTATAAATCTGATTACAAGTATGGAGACATACCAGATTCCTGATATTAGCATGCCCGTTCTGTATACAGGTAGGCACTTCCTAAACAAACCGGCCGTAGTCAGTCAAAGCAATTCTATCAATCCAGTGAAAAAAATTATACTAATAGGAGTTATAGGATTTTGTTCCAGGGAAATTTAGGTGAGAACAGTCTGGAGACATGATATGCTGTTTTCAAATCTGAATTTGCAATGAATTGTTAAGAGTAATGTCACATACAATAATTGATATTTGTATCAAAAGCAAACCTCTGCAGGAAATCATCTCCCAACCTTGGCATTGCCAACACCACTCCTACCAACTGAGCCACAGGACTGCTGGAACACAAACAGCAACATTCATCACAGCTGAAAATAAATCATTATCTGTATATTTTAGAAGAGATTATGAATTTCTTGCTTTCCCAGCCTTCAGTCATTGGAGATGTCAGTGTATATTTAATCCTTATTTTCCCTTCTGAATCAGGAGTTTTTTCACTACATGGTCAGGACATTTTCCTGGCCCTCATTCCAGGGTCTACACTTGTGTTTGTCCTGATAGGCAAAGCAGCATCCTCTATCATCTGTATCACAGGCAACATATTTGAATTCATGGTAGCTCAAAACATGACATGTATGCATTTTGTTTGAACGATAACTTGTTTTCTGCCATGTTCTTTATATTTTTTCTTAAACACAAAATGTAATCAATATCATGCTTTAGCAAAATGTTCTTTTGAGTTACACTTATATCAAACACTGGTAAAGTGTAATAGTTAAAATCTCTTACAGTTCATAGCCACAAAAATCTTGATATTGTTTTGTTTGCCCTGTTTTTCTTAGTTCTCATGCACATAGATCCATGGTTAGTATTTACATTATTTACAAACAATACAACTGTCTTGTATACTGGGTGTCTATCTGTTCATGTTATTGGTATAGAAGTAAAATAATATAGAATCTTAAGTACAGTATTTTCGTATGAAAAAGATCCAGGGTCTCCATATATACCCATACCTCGTCATTTTATGTACAGAGATGCTCAATAGTCAAAAATATGGGTTGGGCTTCCCTCTGTAAGGGCTAATATAGGGACCACTGTCCTAGATGGGATAGCGTATAGCATAGGGACTTCTCAAAGTCAATAAGAAGTCAAGGCAATGCATTGTGACACTTCTGATCAAAACCAAATGCAGCGTTTTGAAGTTCACATTAAGAACGAATTGACAGAAACAGTTAACCATCTGAACCGTCACACATTACCACACAGTAGGGGGGTTTAAATGACTTGCACTGAAGTGCTATTTTCTTTCTGTAAATTAACTTAAGGTAAAACAATAAAAAACATGAATACAATTAGAAAATAAATAGATAAGGCCATACAAACTTAATGAACTGTTAAAAAAATTATTTCAAGAATTTAAAAATAAACTTTTGTTATGGTTGCCACTTGTTTGTGAATAGGGGCATTCGTTTTACAGTTAGTCAACTTAGTATGGCCTGATACATAAACGCACAGAGAACCCAGGATACTTTCCTTACATTGAGCACACTATAAACACGGGGTAGAGACAGGTTGATGAGGACAAAAGAGAAACACCACTACACATAAAGACTAAAGAAACAACACTTAAGCAGTTTGGTTAGCATGCAGGAGCTCACAGCTCAAACACATGCAATAGATTCAAGAAGCGGACCCACACATCTGGCTAGCAAAATGCTGCCTCAGAAAATGACTTCATAGTCAAAGTTACAAATTAAGACATTGTTATTAAGACCCAATCTATTAATGTTTTTCTTACATTCAAGTGTAGTCCTTTTTGGGTGATTGGGGTTGACATGTCTCGCCAGCCAATCAAAGTGTGATGTCACATTGACTTGCCAACTGCCATAAAAGCCATGAAAGAACAAGAGTTAGCAGAAAACAGTGCATGCATACGGGACACGGGAGTGATATTTGGTTTATGATTTCCTTTCCTAAAATTGATAATTTAAATAGAAAATACAGCAGGTCCCATTTAGATAACGCACGTCAATGCCATTAATACCCATCTGAAAACCAATCGTCCTATTCACTGCGTTGAACGCGATCAACGACAAAACAGGCCCTGTCTTCAAGTGCATCCGTTTTCCTTTCTCTTTTTTGAAAAAGCCTTGATCCATAACGAGTGCAAAGATGCCGTGAGGGGATGTAGTTTCTCCCTGTGAGTAAGGTGAAAGGAAAGCAATACTCTGACCAGACAGGTCCATATGTTCATCAGAGCAGCCTCCCAGATATAGTTGCCATGTGTCCCAGTCTGTTTGGGAGGCGGGGAGGAGAAGGGTGGTCCCTGTGTTGTGATATAGTTGCCATGTACACCTCGCCCTCCTGTCTGAGTGTAACGTGTCTGTTTGGGAGTGTTTCTCTGTCTGAAGAGCGGTGGGAGAGTGGGAGGCAGAAGTGTAGACTGTGAAGTAGTCCCACCGTGAGAAGAGTCTGAGGAGAGGGAGTTGCCCCCGTGTGAGGCAGAGGGAGGCAGGGATCGGAGGGAAGAGATGGGTGTGGATGAGCTCACAGGGTGAGGCGGCTCTGCGTTGGGCTGGCTGGTGGGCTCTCAGGACCCCTGGCCTTTCTCTGCTCTCTTGCCCTGGAGGAGAGAAGAGCCCCTGGTCAGACACACTCCACACACCAGTCTGATCGTTGGAAACACTCCACACACCAGTCTGATTGTGGGAAACACTCCACACACCAGTCTGATGGTCAGACACACACTCCACACACCAGTTTCATGGTGAGACACACACTCACACCAGTCTGATGGTCAGATATACACTCACACCAGTATGATGGTCAGATATACACTCACACCAGACTGATGGTCAGATATACACTCACACCAGTATGATAGTCAGACACACACTCACACCAGTCTGATGGTCAGATATACACTCAAACCAGTCTGATGGTCAGATATACACTCAAACCAGACTGATGGTCACATATACACTCACACCAGTCTGATGGTCAGATATACACTCACAACAGTCTGATGGTCAGATATACACTCAAACCAGACTGATGGTCAGATATACACTCACACCAGTCTGATGGTCAGATATACACTCACACCAGTCTGATGGTCAGATATACACTCAAACCAGTCTGATGGTCAGATATACACTCAAACCAGACTGATGGTCAGATATACACTCACACCAGTCTTATGGTCAGATATACACTCAAACCAGTCTGATGGTCAGGTATACACTCAAACCAGACTGATGGTCAGATATACACTCACACCAGTCTTATGGTCAGATATACACTCAAACCAGTCTGATGGTCAGGTATACACTCAAACCAGACTGATGGTCAGATATACACTCACACCAGTCTGATGGTCAGATATACACTCACACCAGTCTGATGGTCAGATATACACTCAAACCAGACTGATGGTCAGATATACACTCACACCAGTCTGATGGTCAGATATACACTCAAACCAGACTGATGGTCAAATATACACTCACACCAGTCTGAAGGTCAGATATACACTCAAACCAGTCTGATGGTCAGGTATACACTCACACTAGACTAATGGTCAGAAACACGCAGTTATTGTTTTCACAAAACTTTAAGGTGGGCGGTTTCCTAAAACACCCATATACACAAATACAACCCTTCACCCATAAAGCCAAACATAAGATCAGGATATACTGGGGCAGACCAAACAAGAGGGAAGCTCCTCCCACACAGGAAGCAATGTCACTCAAAGCATGCCCCACTCCCTGGAAGTAAAGAAGCAAGACCTGCCCCCTGTCTGTCAGTCATGCAGCAATACCAGCATCATTCAGCAACCTCCTGAGAGGTGTAGAGGGAGAGAAGAGAATAAGCCATGAAGAGAGAGGAGGAGAGCGTGAAGGAGAGGGTTGAGGAGAGTGTAGAGGAGAGGGAGTGAAGTAGACAGAGAAAGAGAGTGTCTCAGGTTTGGACTGACCCAGAACGTCCTCTCCCTTTCAGAGAGCTGGCATGCAAACAGGCATCAGCCACAAGGAGAGAGGGGGGAGACAGGGAAAGAGTGATGGAGAGCTAGAGGAAGAGAGAGAGCACGAGAAAGTAAGAACCTGCTAGATAAGGAGTGAGAAAAGCCCAAACTGAGTTACTGGTGCTTACTTACCCGTTTGAGGGGTCTATGGTCCATCAAGGGGCTTCACAGAAACAGCAAAACAACACAGACAATTAGCACAGACACACACCAACACAGACACACACACACACACAAACACACTGGGTTGGAGCGAGGAGGGTTGGGCTACGGCCATGCTAGAGAATTATAGTCATGTAGTGACAGCTGGTCTGACACCAGGATATAGTGTGTATTACTGATGTAGTGACAGCTGGTCTGACACCAGGATATAGTGTATATTACTGATGTAGTGACAGCTGGTCTGACACCAGGATATAGTGTGTATTACTGATGTAGTGAAAGCTGGTCTGACACCAGAAGAAGGTTGTGTATATTAGTGATGTAGTGACAGCTAGTCTGAGACAAGAAAGAGGTCGTGTGTATTAGTAATGTAGTGACAGCTGGTCTGACACCAGGATATAGTGTGTATTACTGATGTATTGAAAGCTGGTCTGACACCAGGATATAATGTGTATTACTGATTTAGTGAAAGCTGGTCTGACACCAGGATATAGTGTGTATTACTGATGTAGTGACAGCTGGTCTGACACCAGGATATAGTGTGTATTACTGATGTAGTGACAGCTGGTCTGATACCAGGATATAGTGTGTATTACTGATGTAGTGACAGCTGGTCTGACACCAGAAGAAGGTTGTGTATATTAGTGATGTAGTGACAGCTAGTCTGAGACCAGAAAGAGGTAGTGTGTATTAGTAATGTAGTGACAGCTGGTCTGAGACCACAAAGAGGTAGTGGGTGGGAGTGATGTAGTGGCATCTGGTCTGAAACCAGAAGGAGGAAGTGTGTTTTTGTACCTGTGGCGGCATCGGAGCAGGAACCTCAGGATCTTGCGGGCAGCCTGGTTCTGTCTCTTAGTCAGAAGACTGCTGCAAGACGACAGACAACAGACAGGTGTCTCTGGATGTTTGTTCGTGTCTGTATATAATACGTCTAGAATTTTAGTTCCATAGAAAATGTCTGTAGTTGCGGAAGTGTTAGTAATATTAGTGCCTTCTAAAGTGTCTGTAGCTATGGTAGTGTCTGGAGGTGCGGTAGTGTCAGTACCTTGGAGAGTGTCTGTACATGTGGTAGTGTCAGTACCTTGGAGAGTGTCTGTAGCTGCGGTAGTTTCAGTACCTTAGAGTGTCTGTAGTTGCAGTAGTGTTAGTAATGTTAGTGCCTTGGAGAGTGTCTGTAGCTACGGTAGTGTCTGTAGTTGCGGTAGTTTCAGTACCTTAGAGTGTCTGTAGCTACGGTAGTGTCTGTAGTTGCGGTAGTGTCAGTACCTTAGAGTGTCTGTAGTTGCGGTAGTGTTAGTAATGTTAGTGCCTTGGAGAGTGTCTGTAGCTATGGTAGTGTCTGGAGGTGCGGTATTGTCAGTACCTTAGAGTGTTGGAAGCCGTGGTAGTGTCAGTGCCTTGGAGAGTGTCTGTACATGTGGTATTGTCAGTACCTTAAAGAGTGTCTGTAGCATTGGTAGTGTCAGTACCTTGGAGAGTGTCTGTACATGTGGTATTGTCAGTACCTTAAAGAGTGTCTGTAACTGCGGTAGTGTCAGTACCTTGGAGAGTGTCTGTACATGCAGTAGTGTCACTGCCTTGGAGAGTGTCTGTACATGCGGTAGTGTCAGTACCTTGGAGAGTGTCTGTACATGTGGTAGTGTCAGTGCCTTGGAGAGTGTCTGTACATGCGGTAGTGTCAGTACCTTGGAGAGTGTCTGTACATGCGGTATTGTCAGTACCTTAAAGAGTGTCTGTAGCGTTGGTAGTGTCAGTACCTTAAAGAGTGTCTCTAGCTGTGGTAGTGTCAGTACCTTGGAGAGTGTCTGTACATGTGGTATTGTCAGTACCTCAAAGAGTGTCTGTAGCTGCGGTAGTGCTGCTGGATCAGGACTGCTGCTCTGCGGCTCTGTTGAAACTTCCTCTGTTCATGAAAACTGCGGAAGCGGCTCTGTATCAGGATGGCTGCCAGCGTCATCCTCTTATAAAGTGCATACTGAAAGACATAACAGTAGACAGGTGGATTAAATGGTCAACAATTTCAACATGTGCAACAATGTACATTCAAACAATGTGCTAGAGAATAAAGACATAGAGATTGAGAGAGAGAGACACTACCTTCAAGGCTATCCATGACAGCTTGACAGAGAGATAGAGTGAAAAGGAGGCAAAAAGAGACATCTTGTCACAGTGCACCAAACTTGACCCGCAGTACACGTTCTTTCAGAGTATATCTGAGCTGTCCTGACTGAAAACTGCTGCTTGATGCTGATTGGAAAATGGGGGGTGATATGTTCATGTGATTGGTCTGATCTGAGGAGAATTTAGTAACTCTACCTGTTTGTATTTCTTATAGCAGCGCTGGACCACTGCTACTGTCTCTTTACGTTGCTCCTGGATTGGCCGGCCCTAGAAAAAAGAGGGAGTGGTGAACACTGGGCAAGTCCAGGAGTGGACATATGAGCCAGAGCTCACAGATCCCAATGTTTACCCACTGGATTCTTTACCTTAAAACTGTTGCAGTTAACAGACAGCCAAATTTGTGTGAGTGAAAAGTGAGCGATAGAAAATGAATTGCAGTGCAGCCCATGGTCTGCTCATGCAGGGTGAATTCAGACATCCACCCATTCACTCATCCTTTGGGTGATTTTAGTAAAAGACAACGTTACAAAGTTTGTTTTTATCCATACCTTGTACTTTCTGAGGGTGTTGTGGGCGTGTCTTGCAGCCTCATAAAGTTCTCTTTGCTCTGCCTCTGTCAGACTGAGGTGGGCGGGGTTGGGGTCTGGGCAATCCCCTCTGAAAGATGCATGCAGAAAGGAGCTCCAATCAGCTGGCGAGGGAAGGCCTTGTTGAGCCAGGGGACTTTCCTGATCCTCAGGCCCAGAGACTGGGCTTGGTATGTGGTTTGGGCTGGGCAGCTGGTGCCTGGAATACAGGAACCTGAAGAAGCAGATGAGATAAGTGTTGGTTGTAACATAAAATATACCAGTTTCATACAGGGAGGGGCCTGTTCTGCACTCACCGCTCCACATCACTAATGTAACTAGCCAACCAGCTGACATCACCGCTGACCCCAACTGTCGCCGGGGGTAACGTCTGAGTCTCCTTGGCAATGAATCCTTCCTGTTTGATCCTGTCAGGAGTGGCCTCCATGATCTGTTCTGCCAGTGTCATCATGTTCATCTGCAGCAGACACCCACACCATAAAAATTATCTAAGCTAGTCCTTAGCAGCGTTTGGTCAATGGTCACATTAAGTAAAGCCCCTCCTACCTGTAGGTCTTCACTGTCTTCCTGGAAGGTCAGCAATTCTGCCTCCTCCCCCCTGGTGGATACGCCCCTTTGATGCAGACGATGGGACAGTCTCTCCTTTCCCAGTATCCTCCTGGCTAAACTCCGCCTCCCAAGAGCCTGCCGCAAGCTATACCTGCTGCCACCCCCTGACCCCCCTAACCTGGCCTGCAGGTGGGAGAGAGGGGGGCTGGGGAGGTGGGGGTTTGGGGAATTGGAGCTGGTATCAACAGTGTTGAGGTTGGGCAGCTCAGAGTGTGTGGGTTTCGGGGGATGAGATGAAGAGTGAGGGGGCTTTGGGGAGTTGTCTGGCCATGGCTGGGCCTTCAGGCTGAGTCTCAGTCTCTTGGCTGGTGGAGGCTCTTCCTGGTTGCCCTGTGGGCTCCTGTGTTGGTGCTTCAGCTGGGTTTGGCCCTGGTGAGCCCATGTCTGAACCTGACCCTGGTCCTGGGTGCTCTGCTGGGGTCCTGTCCTGGCTCTCCTCAATTCTGGAGAGACAAAGAATTGTAAGACAGCAATCCGACTGGTTAACTACCACGATGTAACCACGGTAGCCCTTTCACCTGGGGTAGAGTTGAGGGCAACGCTATCACGCTGTGGACTGGGCTCCGATTCGCGGCTCCATCTGTCCATCCAGGCGACGTTGGGCGGATCCTGAGTAGGAGGAGCCTGCTGCAGCTGCTCCAGGAGCTCGGCCAACTGAGTGTGTCCCCGTGAACGTGCAATACTGAGTGGCAGGCGGCCCAACGAATCCGGAATGGCCGACGCTCTGGGGTCCCACTGGTACAGAACCAGAGCTGCTTCTGTATGACCCAGAGCGCACGCCCACATCTGCCGAGCAGAAACCCATTACCCACACATCAGTCAATAAACACACACAGAACCATCGTTCAAGCGCCGCCAGCACCGCCCTCAAACACTGTCCCTTACCAGGGGGGTGCAGGAGAAGTGGTCCACATTGAGAGGGTCCACCTCTAACTCCAGATCTATGCTGTCTGCATGTTTGGTGCTGAGGAACAGAGGAGCCATGTTGGAGTCATATTCTAATGTACCAGTGTGTGTGTGTGTGTGTGTGTGTGTGTGTGTGTGAGTGTGCGTTTGTGAGTGTGTGTTTGTGTGTGTGTTGATTCTCACCGCCAGCGGATGAGTGTCTGTATTAACCCCGCGTAGCCCTGAGCTGCGGCCAGATGCAACAGGGTCATGCCCCGGGAGCTCCGACTGTGGATCAGCTGATTGGAGGAAACCCAGCAGGGGCGGGTCATCATCTTCTCGCACACCACCACCACGCGGCCTTCGAACGAACCCTCGGCTGGGGAGAGCTGGGAAGGGACCTGGGTCAGTCGATCAATCAGACAATAAATTCCTTATTTTATCAGTGAATGAGCCGACCCTCTGCGTTACCTGGGCCTGGTGCTCGGTGAGACCCCCTCCCCCTGTGGTGGATGAGCTTTCAGAGGTCTGATGGTGATTCGTTATCTCAGCCATCCTCTGTTCCATCTGCTCCAGACGCTCCAGAATGGACATCCTGAACTGGGTATCTATGGAAACACATGAGGGCTGCTCTGTGATTGGACAAAAGTGGGACAAGCTGATGTGACTGGTTATAACGAGAGAACAACGTGGCCCCTGAATGGTGCAGTGGTACAGTGACTGCCTTGCTGTTAGCTCTTTTATAGTCTGAACCGGAAACTAGTTTTTTTAATATTCCACTCTCTTCGAGACACCTTCGAAGAGTGAGGTCACAGTCAGGGGTCAGACATCACTGACCACCTTGCTCAAGAACAGAACAACAGCATTTTCACCAAGCAGGCTCTGTATTTCAATCAAGCAACCTTTCATCAACTCGCCCAGTGCTCTTACAACTCTCAAGTCAGCTGTCTCACGAGCCGGATAGACATGACATCTTTACCTACTGCACATGGTTCCAAGCCTGCCTTTGCTAGCATGGTTTTCTTTAAAAAACATAGTTTTTTACTGTGTCCGTCAGACTCGAATGAATGTTTTTCTCCCCAGTAAAAGTTCCCAAGTTAGAAGTCACAAAAATGTATGTAATTCTCCAAACGAGTGTTTCTGAAGGGAAAAAGCCAGGGGAACAAACTGGTTTTAGCCTTATCCCAGTTGGACATACTGTTAGATTAGTCATCAAAGGCAGTTTATTTTGAAAACAATTACAAAAATAAGGGCAAAGACTTCCCAGAGTTTTAACCAGCTTCTGCTTGACGTTATAAGGTGAGGTCATCATTACTCCGTTCAATGTGTCCTTTCTGCCACAGTAAGAGAAACATGTGGGACTTCATTTAAAGCAGGCAAAATCAAGGTTTCTATGGTTGTTTCGTTTAAATGTGTGTGTACTTGCGCGCGTCTTTGTTCAAATACTACTGCAGTGTTGCTGCAGTGCAGATTATGTCATCCCCACCTGCTGCTCTGTCTTTCTCCCCCTCCCTCCCATACGCCTCTCTCTTTCTTTCTCACCCTCCCCTCTCTATTGCTCTCACTCGGTCTCGTTCTCATTCTATCGCTCTCTCTCTTTCACTCTCTCCCTCCCTCTCTCTTGCCCTCTCTCTCCGGATGCGGCACACGAAGGAGGCAAAGGGGGCAGGATGACAACTATGACATAAGAGCTCCTCCACCCCCGTAAAGCAAGTACTACAGCCAATCACAATGGAGCATATGGGCAGCCAGCTACTCAACACAGAGAGCTCATCTGAATGACCAGAAAAACAAACTCAACATATTAGCTTGCCAGACAAATGCCTTAAGGTCAGTGGGCTCCCATGGCCTGGTCACCAGACCCTGTTTAATAGTTGGAATCAGTGGTGTGGACAGGTGGCTGAACTGATGCCCTGGAGTGGGGAAAAAGTAAAGCTCCTTATACTTTCAATACATTTGTCCACAAACGGTGGGTAAACTGTCAAACCCCTGGTTTTTGTACCCACACATTGGGCGGATAATCATTTTGAATCCAGGTTAATCCTGCAGTCTGCCTGAATTAGACTGTTATGTTATTAGTCTTCTGCATGTGGAACCTGCTGTAGCCTGTATCACTGGTCACCGATGATTCAGGAATAACAATGACTCACCCACCGGACTTGGACACAGGAAACAATTTGTTTTTGTTTGTAGGTCTGTAACTACAAATCTATGTGTCCAAATCAGCAAACATGTTTGTGTCACTCGCTTTACATGTATGTATGTGCGTTTGTCACTTTTCTCATACTTCAAGCATGTCAGTCCTCCCCATTCACACCGTCCACCCGTTCTCCGACACATACAGACAGAGCGCATCAATGTTCAGGGAGGAAACCGTCCTTGCCAGTGGATACATGAACATTGCTGACGCCACACTGGTTCCAATGTTTGATTGATATATTTTATATATTCAATTTGCTGGTGCAGACGATGGGAAACTAGAATTAGATAGAGAAAAGTTTGAAGACGTTTGACCCACTTCTTTATTGTGATTTGAATAGTCAGAATAAGATTGTTTTCTTGTTCAATCGTGAAACGTTACAACAGTAAATAGTTTATCATAGGCTATCAGCACAACTCAGTTAGCCTAAATATACCGCTGTGTTATCCACTCGTTCTGAAATCAAAATACAGGCTATGTATCACACTTTAAGCAACGCGGACGTATTTAAGACCGTACTTCCCCTCCTTTACGTTTCTCTACTTAGTTTACAAGTTGTTAGTTAATTACCCTACATGTGGGCCTGTGTCTTTACAAAAAGTGAATTGGCCAAGCACAGAACGACAACAGAAAGTCCGTTAACGAATGAACTCAAAGGACCATCGCCTACAGACCCTGTCAGACAGGCTTGTTGAAGCCCTATTTTAGAAGTTGATTCAATCATAAAAAAAAGAGTGAGGAAGACAGATAGCGTCTCTTACACAGCACACGTGTTAGCCTAAAAATTGGACATGAACATTATCCAGCGGTTGCCCATTTACACAGGTTATATCAGTGCCCCGCGAAGAGGAACTATGAGAAATTACCTGCTAAATTATTGCCAACGACAAACGGAATGTGCTCACGTATATTCCCGAAAAATAGCATACTACACCAGTCAGCGAAAGGCGAAAATATGATAAACAAAAAATCCTCTAAATCGCTCTAGCAATCTTCCGAGTCCAATCTCTGTTTCATTCACCAAACACTCATTCCTAGGTAATTGCACAAAACAACGACAGCTAAAATTCTCTTTAGACAGAATAGTATAAGGCTACTGACCGGGAAGCTCAAATAGTGCTCTTTGACACTGTCCTTCTTCTTGCGTTTCTGAGTCCTCTTTTAGTTTGAGGCGTGCGACGCTTGCTACCATGCAACAACAATATAACAAAGTGGAAGACTGGCGAGAGGGTCCCTACCCTCCCCTTCCCATTTCGCGCCGTTTCTTTCCCCGAAAACCGTTAGGTGCGTAAACAGAAATGACGTTCAAGCTCGTCTCGCCGCAGGGAAACAGACGCCCCTGGTTAAATATAGGTCCGCAAGCAACCGTCTTATCAGTCTTTATCACTGGGAGAGAAAATAATGAAACACAGAAGTCAGGAGCAATTGCTACAGTAGCTTGACCAGACACTTTTTTTTTTAAACCAAGGCTCAGACCTAACAGATGACATTGAATTCAATCAGGCGTGAGTAGTTAATAACGGAAATAGGAAAGCCATTATCATTTGGTTAATAATCTCTTAGGATGCATTATTGAATGTTGGTAAATTATGGAAACCGGCCTCAATATGGGGCGACCGACCACTTTTGCTACGTCTTTCATTCGGTGGGTCTGGTCTTCAAATGTAGGGAGCGGCTATGCACCGAAATGGCGGCTATCCACAGCCTGCGCTGTGGAAATAATAATGCAATATTATTTGTCGCAATTCCGCTATGTACATACTAGAGTGGACACTGACAAAAATCCCATTACGTTCGAAATGTAGCTGCATTGGGCATCCAAGCATTGTGGAGTGTTCTCTTTATGTAGACCGCAGCGGTGTCTTTCTGTAGACGCATTGCCGCACTGCCGCTCTTCTCTCTACGTCTCTTATCTCTCTCTCTCTCTCGCTCGCTCGCTCTCTCTCTCTCTCTCTCTCTCTCTCTCTCTCTCTCCTGTTCTCATTCTCTCTCCGCAATGCGGGCGACAGAGAACAGTCCACCTTTTAGCGTATCAATCACATAAACTGGAGCGAAAGAATTCAAACACACGCACGTCCTAAATTAAAGGCATGGCGGAATTTAAACACCTTGCTGCACAGGCTATAATAGACTATAATGTCTCCCTCACAAAGGTTTCCTGAAGGCAATAGTGTAAAACACATTTTAGACTTTATTAAACAAGATTGAAACCCATACCTCATGTCCTATCTCACCAGGTAGATTAAAACCCATACCCCATGTCCTATGTCACCAGGTAGATTAAAACCCATACCCCATGTCCTATGTCACCAGGTAGATTAAAACCCATACCCCATGTCCTATGTCACCAGATAGATTAAAACCCATACCCCATGTCCTATGGCACCAGGTAGATTAAAACCCATACCCCATGTCCTATGTCACCAGGTAGATTAAAACCCATTCCCCATGTCTAGTGTCACCAGGTAGATTAAAACCCATACCCCATGTCCAGTGTCACCAGGTAGATTAAAACCCATACCCCACGTCCAGTGTCACCAGGTAGATTAAATCCCATACCCCATGTCTAGTGTCACCAGGTAGATTAAAGCCCATACCCCATGTCCAATGTCACCAGGTTGTTTGGTCCGTTGCTACCATTAGATTAGAACCCATCCATTTTGTCCAGTGCCACCACTAATTAGAACCCACACATTCTTTCCAAACCATTGAATTCAGCCTTCCATGGTGTCTGTGAGGATTAAACGCCACTAATATATGAAAACCCACACTTTTTTCACACACATCTCATACAACACAGCCTTTTGTAAAACAATACACTTTTTATCAAGCAGGGTGTCTATGGCACTGTCCGTGATGCTGAAACAGGCCTGTATCATACTCACCATCCAGGGATAACCAGTCGTGTTGTGAGGAGGGCAGGGCTGGCAGGTCTCGAGCCTTATACTCAAACACCACAGAGGAGGAGATCACATCTCCACCCATAGCCACTTGAAGCATCACCAGACCTGTGTCATGGGCTAGGATGCACACACACACACACACACACACACACACACACACAAATACACACAAAAATAGGATTAGTATCACAACCCTGTTTTAAAAAGTTGGGACACTGAATAAAATACAAATAAAACAGAATGCAATGATGAAAATAGTACAAAGACAACATATCAAATTGTGAAACTGAGATATTCTATTGTTTTTGGAAAAATATATGCCCATTTTGAATTTGATGTCAGTAACACATTTCAAAAAGGTTGGGACAGGGGCATGTTGATTACTATGTCGCATCACTTCTTTTTCAACAAAACGCTTAAAGCGTTTAGGAACGTAGGACATCAACTCATGTAGTTTTGAACATGAAATATTTTCAGATTCTTGCTTGATAGAGGATTTCAGCTGCTCAACAGTTCGTGGTATTGTTCCTGGATCTTGTTTATATCTGGTTTCCTCTTGCCATGGTAGAGTATTTAACTGGAATTTGTGGGTGCCGTGACAAACTGTGTTCAGAGACAATGGTTTTTGGATGTGTTCCGGAGCCCATGCAGTTAATTCCGCTACAGAATTGTGTCTGTTTTAAAAGCAGTGCCCCTGAGTTGCACTGAGAATCCAGATTTCTCCTGATAATATTTTCATGAAATCATGTACTGTAGATCATAAGAGCCCCAAACTTGTAAAAACCTTGCAAAGCTTGTAATGTAAAATGTTATTCTTAAAGCCCTCTTTACCTCTGAAACACTCATCTTCTCTGGGAGACTTTTTTATACCCAATCATGTTACTGACCTGTTTGCCAATTAACCTAATTAGTTATGACATGTTCCACCAGGTTCTTTTTTTGTAATACACAACTGTCCCAGTTATTTTGAAACGTGTTGCTGGCATCAAATTCAACGTGGACATATATTTTTCAATGATCAATACCATTTTTAGTTTGAACATTGTGTTGCCTTTGTAAAATGTTCTTTTAAATATAAGGTATACATGAATATCAGATATTTTCATACTTAGATTTTTGGAAACAGGTTTGTACAACAAACGTGTCAGACAGCAAATAAAGTTGAGTGTATGAATACATGTGTTATCTGGGCAGTAGCAAGGCAGTACTGCTGGCAGTATGAGTGTGTGTATGTGTGTTTGTGTGTGTGTGTGTGTGTGTGTGTGTGTGTAATTTCTGTGTTACCTGGGCAGTAGCAGCGCAGTACTCCTGGCTGTATAAGAGCAGCTGGGACACTGATGTGGTCAAACAAACAGTTGTACTCACTGCCAGTCTCCAGCCATGGACCTGTTATCAAAACCTTTACCCCACCCTGAAACACACACGCACACAAACTTATAACAATTTCAAACGCCACCCTGAGATTCACAAAATTACAAACATGCTTCACTCTATCCTGAAACAAACACTAATTCATGAACATGTTCCACGTTACCCTGAAAAATACATTAATTATAAACATGCTACACATCACAATGAAACACACACATACAGTTGTGCTCGAAAGTTTGCATACCCTTGGAGAATCGCTAATATATGTACCATTTGTAAAGAAAAAAATACTAAGCAGGCAAAACACATGTCTTTTATTTCTTATGGGATTCATATTCAACTGTAGGTTATTACAGAATGGCACAATCATAAAACAAAACATGGAAACAAAAAAAAATGAACTGACCCCTGTTCAAAGGTCTGCACACCCTTAGTTCTTAATACTGTGTATTGCCCCCTTCAGCATCAATGACAACATTCAGTCTTTTGTAACAGATGTCTATGAGGCCCAGAATACTTGCTGGTGGTAATTGTAGCTGCCCATTCGTCTTGGCAAAATGCCTCCAGGTCATGCAAAGTCTTTGGTCATCTTGCTTGAACCATATGTTTGAGATCTCCCCAGAGTGGCTTGATGCTATTAAGGTCAGGAGACTGTGATGGCCACTCCAGAACCTTCACCTATTCCTGGTGTAACCACTGGAGGGTCAACTTGCTCTTAGGTTCATTGTCGTACTGGAAAGCCCAATGTGCAACTTCCGTGAAGAAGAATGCAGAGTTTGTCAGTATTTTCTGACAACATTCATGCCATAAATTTTCACAAGATTGCCTGTGCCTTTAGATCTCACACACCCCCATAACATCGTAGAGTCACCACCATGCTTCACAGTGGAGATGGTATTCTATTCACTATAGGCCTTGTTGACCCCACTCCAAACATAGCACTTAGGGTTCTGACCATAAAGCATTATCATGGTCTTTCCACTCCAATTTGCAGTGTGCCACAGAAGCTGTGCCAAAATGCGTGTCAAGGTGTTGTCGGGCATTTTGTAACCAAGTTTTTTGTGGCATTGACACAATAAAGGCTTCTTTCTGGCATATCAACAACGTAGCAAATATTTGTTCAAGCAGTGTCGCATTGTGCTACCCAAAACAACCACATGGTCTTTTTCCAGAGCAGCCTGTATTTCTCCTGGGTTTTCTTTGTAGCCCGACCAATTATTCTGACAGTTTTGGCTGCAATCTTTCTTGGTCTACCTGACCTTAGCTTGGTATCAAGAGATCCCCAGATTTTCCACTTCTTAATAAGTGAATGAACAGTACTGACTGGCATTTGCAAGGCTTTCCATATCATTTTATATCATTTATAAAGTTCTATTTCCTTGTTACGCAGGACTTTTGACAGTTCTTTTCTGCTTCCCGTGGCTCAGTATCTTGCGTGGGAGCTAACAAACTCATTCAATATCTATACACAGACACTAATTGCAATGAAAAAAGACACACGTGTGGGAAATTCACCTTTAATTGCCATTTTCACCTGCGTGTGTCACCGTGTGTGTCTGTAACAAGGCCATTCAAGTGTATGTAAACACTTGATCAGAGCCCCTTGGGTCATTTCTGTTGTCATTAGGATTTAAAATAGAGCTAAACAACTATGTGATAATGAATGGCTTTCATATGGTCACTATCCTTAAATCAAATACAGTTTTTTTTGCATGATCAGTCATAGTTTCAATATCTGCCAGGGTATACAAATTTATGAGCACAACAGTACGAAAGCTAACACACATGCAGAGATGCTGTGTGTACGTGTGTGTCAGCATTAGTGTCCAGGCCACTCCATATGGGTTTGTTCTGTATGTTAATGTCGACCCGGTCCAGTCTGACCCTTGCATTCCTCTCCCCTCTGGGCACTGACGTGAAAGCTCAGCCACACGCCCGCGACAAGTCATTAAAGGAAACTCAGTCTGCCGAGATAATTATGATGGGTTGTTTCAGACATAATTATTCACTACAGGCGTGTTTTTTACTTCCAACTAATTAAGTTATTGGTTAAGCAAGCTTACTATCTATCCTGTTTTGTAAAAAATGACATGGTCTTTGTGTTTCGGCAATTGCTTGTCCTATACAGCCTTATCTCAACAATGTTATTTTTGGCCACAACTTTAAAGGATAACCAGGTTAACACATTTTCTCAGGCTTTGTAAAGACTACAGCATGACCGGAGCTCTACGTCCTTGTAAAATTGTGTTCCCTCTTCTCAAAGATGGATTTTCAATGCAGGGGCTGATACTTGTTCATCCTGATTTCTGATATTATTTTCCTTACTCAGATTCAGAAGATTTCATCATGGCTAGTAGCCATTGGCTACTATTGGTATATACAGTGTGTGCATGCAGTGTGGAGATTATTGCTAGCATATTGTTAGATTAACACAGTCGCTAGTAGACAACGCCTCTTAAAATCATGGAAACATTCTTTGTACTCCAAAATCCGTCTCAGTGGTGCTGCCCATGGATTCTCTAGTGCTAAAATGGGCATTTTTACACCCTCAAAAGCCTCCACTACATCTAACATTAACAAACAGTTACCTGAAATTCTAAATCTGATTTAAAGAAAACATATTCATGGATTACAGTTCTCTTGGACTGTAGATCAAATCAATCAATCAAATTAATTTTATAAAGCCCTTTTTACATCACCAGTTATAGATCTATTTCAGAGTGTGGAATCATCAAATATTCAGTTGAAAAAAGTCCAACTCCTAATTCCTAGTGACTCACCTCTGGGTAAGACCATTCGGGGGAGTAGTCAGTCACTCCAAACAGCCTCCCTGCCTCTGGCAGCAATGCCAGAGCTCCCTGTTCCACCTCTGAACCCTGAATGGGGGCTGCTCCTGCCCCCCGGCCCTCTCCGACCCCCTCCTGGGGCATCAGTGCAGGGGTGTAGAGTGCACCGCCCCCTGTCCCAACCACAGCCCCCCCTCCGCCGCTCTCCACCGAGATGAAGTCATTGATGAGGTCAGAGAACTGATTCCCAAATGACGCCTCAAAGCCTTCCAGGCTGATTCCCCCTCCTGTCCCCTCAGCTCCCCCAGCCTCCCCAACTACCGGCTGGGGGAGAGTAGAGCTGTACAGACCCCCCTCCATGGCTGCTCCGGCCAGAGACCGAGGACTGTCCACCACTGAGCTGTTAACTCCTGCATCCCTGACCCCGTTACAGAAAAGGTCATTCTCTCCTCCTGCTTCTTTTCCTCCCTGTCCTCCTCCACTCCTGGTTGGTGGTTGTGGGTATTGCTCTCCACCTCCCCCAACACCTGTGTTGTTTTTGTAGGCCTTGTGCTGTTCCCCAGGCTTGACTAGGAACTCTGCTCTCTTCTGTGGCTCTTTCTCTGGGCTATTCACCTTCCCGGATGTCCCAGTGCTACGCAGGTCTTTGTTCATTTCTTGCCCCCCAACAGGAAAGTTCCCCAGCCCGACCAGACCCCCTTGCCCAATTCCCTCACTGTTGCCATGTTGGTCAGGGGAGAGTTGGTGGATGTGTGTCTGAGGTTCTCTGTTGGTTCCAGTACTGTCAGTCTGTGTTGTAGTAGGTAGGCCCAGATAAGCCTGGGCCTCGCATGAGTCCTTGCCTGTCTCTGAGGTACTAACCTGGGGCAGGCTGGGCTGTATGAGGGGCGTCTGAGGGGAAGCCTGCAAGAAAAGACTGGGGGAGTGCGGGTGTAACTGCTGTGCCAAGCTCTGGGCACAGGCTGATGACATCACGGCACTGAAGTCCATCTGCTCCAGTGTGGTACTAGGGCTCAGGCCCGCCCCCTCTCCTGCATACCCACTCTGATTGACCAGCGGTTGTTCCAGGGGCGTGTCCTCTGTCTTGATGTTGTTGACGAGTGCAGCATTGAAGACATAGCTGGTAGCTGTTAGTGACTCTGGAGCGCAGCGCAGACCCTCATCACCCTTACAGCTGTCCCCCTCTGCCTTCCCCCCTCCTCCCCCATACGTCTGACCCTGCTTAGGGTTGTTCAGGAAGCAGTCTGGGTCAAAGTTCATGCTGTTCTCAGGAAGGTTGACTCCAGAACCTCCTGAGTCCAGACTGCTGGAGAGGACCAACTCTCCCCCTTCTTCTCTTAAACCCACTCTCCCAGGGAATGCGAAGCGCTGGGTGTCTGGTGCAACAGCCAATAGAATCCCAGCGCTGCTGGCATCATGTGTGGAGCCAATCAGGTGGGCATGTTCAGCGGTGTACACCGAATCCCCAGTTACCGTGGCAACCTCAGACATAAACACAGCAGCAGAGCTTTGTGATAGGCTGCTGGCCAGGCTGAGGGAAGGACTATCAGCAGTCATGTCACTGGTGATTGACAGTGGGGAACTCTGTGTGGTGTCGGGAACCTCCACCTGATTGGTGGATGTAGAGGAGACTTCCATACTGCTCTGGGGAAGCAGAGAGGGTTTGGGCAGCCTGCCATTCTTTTTCTCCCCTCCTCCTCTGCCCCTAGCACCCGTTCCAGGATGGGTCTCTGTCTGCCCCTCAGACACATCACTGTTCTGCACCTCTGACCCGGCCGCCGGCCCTGACCCCGCCCCTGGCCCCGCCCCTTGTCCTGTCTTTGCTTCTACTTTGGGGGAGATAATACGATGTTTGGCTGTGGAGCATTTCTGGTGCAGGCTACTCCCGGCACCTGGGAGACAGAGGACAGAGACAAAGAGATGTGAAGGAGGGTAAGAGAAGAGGGATAAGACAGAGGACAAAAGGGTGGGTTAAGACAGAAAGAGAGGGATGAAGACAGAGAGAGTAGAAAAGCAAACAGAGAGGATATATCACTGTTACATCACAACACACTAACACAGACAACGGGAGGATGTCTGGGGCCAAGCCTGGCAAAGTCAGATATCAGTCCTGGTTGGTCATGTCTGGTGTCTCTGAGGACAGAGCCACAGGTTCGTCCCCTGCTGACATAAAACCTGCCTAATAAAATAAAACTTGATTCACGGAAAATGTTGTAAGTACTGAACACAAAGTTTGGAGTTGAAGTTCAGAGACCATGTTCAACACCTTCCAGTTTACTTGTTGTTTCTAATGTTCTAATGGTCTGTGACCAGTCAGAGACCTCTTGGGCAGAGACCTTAAAGACCCAACTGCTTTACAACATGAGGGTGCCACCATGTGTTTAGAGAGTGAACTACTATCTGAAGATAGGTTTCAGGACTAGTATAGTCTTCCTGGAGGTTCTGAGAGGCCCAAACTAGAGATGGAGATATTGTCTAGCTATCAAAAGATGCAAAATAATTTTTTTATCTCCCCATACTGTCTACATTTTGCAGTTGTTTTCACTGAATGCTATTTTAAACATTAAGGCATTGTCAGTTAATTTATAGCCTCCGAAGGTGTTAAGCAGACACATTAACAGTAGGAAGTGTTGGGTTGGCCAGGACCCACACAGCACCACACCAACAGGACTGTGCTCAGCATCAACAATCCTCCAGCTCACTGTAGAGCCACTTTAACTCATGTTGCCTAATGAATGATGAATGCTGGGTATTCTGGGCAGACACTCTTTGCCTCCATGGCTCCCCTTTGTGGGAGGACAGACGGCCAGCCGCACACAAACACACACACAGAAATGTGGATATTTTATTTGAGGCCGGAAATCAAATTTACATTCAGTAAGGACTGAAATATGCCAAATGTTTCTAAATGTGAGGACTAAGACAGAACCTCCTTTACCGCAACAAGTCTTCATGGAGCCATACCTCACTAGCTTTGACCCATGACTTTATAGCCTGAGATATGAAGGCCACATACTTTCAGCCTGTGAACACGGCCCATGACTATAGATATTGTGAGCTTGCACTGATAGCCAAGGCTGTTATGTATATTCACTGCTCCACAAATGAAGGGAACACTCAAATCCCACATCGGATCATGAAGAAGGAAATACGTATATGAAAGATCAAAAGCTTTACTCAACATCGTGTAATTCGTTGAGAACCAAATGACGTAACAACGGTCAATGGAAACCAAAATCACCAACCAATTTAGGGCTGAATTCAAATTCACACCAAAATTCTAATTAAGCAATTGTAATCACTGGCAGTTCCAACTTGTGTGATTTTCATCACGGCAACTCATAATGTGACTCAGTATTGTTTGTGGGCCCCACGTGTCTGTATGCACTCCTGACAATGTCTGGGCCTGCTCCTGATGAGACGGCGGATGGTGTCTTTGGGGATCTCCTCCCAGACAAGGATCAGGGCATCAGTGAGCTCCTGGACAGTCTGGTGCTACCAGGTGGCATCGAATGCACCCATACATAACGTCGCAGAGGGTCACAATTGGATTCAGGTCTGAGGAGCATGTGGGACAGTCAAGGGCTTCCTCATCCGGGAACTGACTACACACTCTGGGCACATGAGGCTGGGAATTGTCCTGCACCAGGAGGAACCCAGGGCCCACTGCACCAGCGGTGTGACGAAGGTTGGAGGAATTCATCCTGTTACCGTTGGCTTGCACCTGGAGGTCTGTGTGACCCTCCAAGGATATGCCTCCCCAGATCATGCTGGATGATGTTGCAAGCGGTGTTACGTTCATCAGGGCGTCTTCAGACTCTTTCATGTCTGTCACGTGTGAACCTGCTCTTATCTATGTCCCCGCCCAGCTCTCCCCATGTAACGGCCCATCTCCTGGTATCTCCTCCATGTTCTTGAGACGGTACTGAGAGACACAGCAAACCTTGCGATGGTGCATATGGATGTGCCATCCTGGAGGAGCTGGACTACCTGTGTAACCTGAATGGGCTGCAGGTACAGCCTCATGCTACCAGTAGTGACAAGGACACTAGCAAAACGCAAAACTAGAGAAGAATCAGTCAGGAAGGATGAGGAGAGAGCAAGTGTCCCTGACCACCACCTGCAAAACCATTCCCATTTTGGGTTTGTTTTGCTGTTGCCTCTCCAGTGCACCTGCTGTCACATTCATTTGCACCAGAACAGGTGACACAATCACTTAAGCTTCCTAAACAATCAGATTGATTTCCCTGAAGTTTAATTGACTTGGTGTAATACTGTGAGGATTACGTGTTCCCTTCATTTTTTTTTGCAGTGTATATACAGCGCTGGAAAAAATTAAGAGACCACTGCACTTTTTCTTTTCTTTCCAAAAAAGTTGAAAAGGGATGTTTTGAGTGAGGAACAGAAGGGTTCAATTTGCAGTGGTTTCTTAATTTTAACCCTTCTATTCCTCACTCAAAACCTAAAAGTTGGAAATAAATGTGCTGTGGTCTCTCATCTTGCAATCTAGTTTATAACCACTAAGGGGCAGTGTGGTTACTCAAATCGATAATCGGAAGGAGGAACTAGACTCAGCACTGTCATTCCTCATGTGGGGAATCATCTAATGATTTGGAACTAGACTCACAGCTCTGTCATACCTCATGTGGGGAATCATCTAATGATTTGGAACTAGACTCACAACTCTGTCATACCTCATGTGGGGAATCATCTAATGATTTGGAACTACACTCACAATTCTCATCATGCTCATGTGAATAATTAAATAATGATTTGGAGTTTGGGAATTCAACCTTCTATGACAGAAGAGAACAGAAGAGGAGATCAGGTTGTAAAATGGTTAGAGGTCAGGGGTTAAAGAGATGACTCACACATGGGTTTGAGCTGTCCAATGAGCTCCTCCTTGCTCCACTTGGCCCACTCCTTCCTGTCTGTGTTGATAGAGCAAAGGACCGGTCCGCACGGCTTCCCACTGTCGTCCACTGCCGGCACGTTGAGGTAGTGGACCAATACTATGTCTGGGTTCTACACAGAAACACCAGGGGACACATTTAGTCACATTCAGGTTGTGGTCCATCACTATGTCTGGGTTCTACATAGAGACACCAGGTGACACATTTAATTACAATCAGGTAGTGGACAATGACTATGTCTGGGTTCTGCACATTTAAAAACTAAAATGGGTAGAGAGAGGAAAACACATTGTGGGGGAACAAGAGGAGGCACAGATTGAAACATCAGCTAGATGATACTGGAATCAACCACCACATAGTGAAGCCAGCACAGCGCCCATACACCATGAAGGCAGACAACAGGGGGTTCACTACTCCATATCTACAGCTATAAGTCAAACCAACAACCCACATAAAATAGTCTAATTTCTCATTTCCCACCTGCTTTGGGAATGTCAACAAATATCACATGGTATTAAAGCCTTTATATTTAAATTGAATTTAAATAAAATCAAACTGAATTGAGAGAGGCTGAGAGAATGAGAGAAAGACAGACAGAGAATGAGAGACTGCCAGACAGAATGAGAGACAGCCAGAGAATGAAAGAGAAAGAGTGTTTGAGGCTTGTTTGTGCAATGTCATTTGTAACAATAACATAAAGCATAAATTGAAATTGAATGAAAGAGGAGAAATATAAGAGAGAAGAGAGAAAATCAGGCACAGACAACAATAGAGAGACAGAGAGATACACACAGAGACAGTACAAAAGAGACAGACCAAGACACAGAGACAATATAGAAAGAGACAGGCCAAGACACATAGACAGTATAGAGAGACAGACCAAGACACAGAGACAGTATAGAGAGAGTCAGACCAAGACACAGAGACAGACCATGATACAGAGACAGTATAGAGACAGACCAAGACACAGAGTAAGTTTAGAGACAGACCAAGACACAGAGACAGATTAGAGACAGAACAAGACACAGAGACCGTTTAGAGACAGACCAAGACACAGAGACAGTATAGAGACAGACCAAGACACAAAGAAAGTATAGAGACAGACCAAGACACAGAGACCGTATAGAGACAGACCAAGACACAGAGACAGTATAGAGACAGACCAAGACACAGAGACAGATTAGAGACAGAACAAAACACAGAGACAGTTTAGAGACAGACCAAGACACAGAGACAGTTTAGAGACAGACCAAGACACAGAGACTGTATAGAAAGAGACAGACCAAGACACAGAGACAATATAGAAAGAGAAAGGCCAAGACACATAGACAGTATAGAGAGAGACAGACCAAGACACAGAGACAGTATAGAGAGAGACAGACCAAGACACAGAGACAGTATAGAGAGAGACAGACCAAGACACAGAGACAGTTAAGAGACAGACAAAGACACAGAGACAGTATAGAGACAGACCAAGACACAGAGCCAGTTAAGAGACAGACCAAGACACAGAGACAGTTTAGAGACAGTCCAAGACACAGAGACAGTTTAGAGACAGACCAAGACACAGAGACAGTTTAGAGACAGACCAAGACACAGAGACAGTTTAGAGACAGACCAAGACACAGAGACAGTTTAGAGACAGACCAAGACACAGAGACAGTTTAGAGACAGACCAAGACACAGAGACAGTTTAGAGACAGACCAAGAAACAGAGACAGTTTAGAGAGCTTCATGTGGATGCCTGGGAAACCGGTGGAGAAAGGAGGGGAGGAGAGGTTGGGGAGTAGAGAGAGAATGCGGGAAAAGGAAAGTAGAGGTCAATGAGGAGTTCAGGCATTGCATGTCAGAGAAGAGATTCTCATAAAAGTTTAAACAGCTCAACCTCCCTTGTCACTCTAACCATGATGTGTGTGATTGTGTAAGCTTGCTCGAGTGTTTGTGTGTGTGTGTCTGTGTGTGTGCCCGACCCGTCAAATCATTCACTACAAGTCACTCAGCTATGGCTCCTGGAGTGTATGAAAGATTCAGGACACACACACACTTGAGTTAGGGGGAATATGTGTGTGTGTGTACATACAGGCATGGGTAAAGACCCATCATGTTGCCTGTCACCATTGACTACAGCTTCTACCCATCTTTTACATGATTGAAATAAGTATGTGTGTGTTAGTGTGTCTGTCTGTTAGTGTGTGTTAGTGTGCGTGTGTCTCTTAGTGTGACTTGGACTCTGTGTCTGTCCCTTATATGAGCAGCAGAGTGAGTCAAACATCTCTATGAATAAATAACACGCTCCTATACACAGGAGACAGCAGTGTGCGTGTGTGTGTGTGTGTGTTTGCATGTGTGTGTGTGTGTGTTTGAAGCCAGACAGTGAGTATGCCACACACATACAGAGACAGGCCTGTACATCTCCAGCTCAGTGGATTCTGACTAGGTCAGATGTGCCTGTGAAGAGGCCAACACCTCAGACCTGAATCCCCTGTCCATTCACACCCGTTATAAACACACAGGACCCGTGTCAACCTAATACCAGTACATTACTCTGACTGGACCCGTGTCAACCCAATACCAGTACATTACTCTGACTGGACCCGTGTCAACCCAATACCAGGACATTACTCTGACTGGACCTGTGTCAACCCAATACCAGTACATTACTCTGACTGGACCCGTGTCAACCCAATACAAGTACATTACTCTGACTGGACCCGTGTCAACCCAATACCAGTACAATACTCTGACTGGACCCGTGTCAACCCAATACCAGTACAATACTCTGACTGGACCCGTGTCAACCCAATACCAGTACAATACTCTGACTGGACCCGTGTCAACCCAATACCAGTACAATACTCTGACTGGACCCGTGTCAACCCA
>JACXGJ010000630.1:0-113974 GCA_016801105.1 Esox niger
CCCACACACACACATATATTTATATATATATATATATATGTATATATATCAGAGAAAGAATGTGGTTGCTTGCATTTAATAAAACACACAACTATGTTTTTTGTAAATTATTTGATTTTATTATCAGAGTTTATTTTTTCTGTTTCCATGTGGTTTTCCATGAAATGTGTTGTCTTGGGTATTAGCTTTTTTGAAAAGTTACATTTGGCCATCAAGGCTTTATGGGACTAAACCTACTTTTCATTATTTTAGACATAGAATAAAGCTAATTTTAACCTGTTCTATTTAGTTGTATATATTTAGTTGGTTATTTAGCTCTTGTGATTCACAATAGCCTATGTTCTGAAAATCTCTATTCAAAGTTTGGAGACAATGTCAGTTGATGTGTTTAAATGACTTGGGTGTTTTGTTATTAAATGGATAATGATCTTAGTATTACAAATGTGTGAATATGAGATAAATACTATAAAAGGCTTTCTCTTTAGTAAAGTGCTATGATTTGTATGTTTCAGAGCTTGCTATTGACTGCAGACATTAGAGGAGCGGACATTTCAGAAGGACAGAAAGTCACAGAATTGAAAAGGGCATTTTACAAATGTTATTATAACAGGTAGGTCATATATATTGATTCTATCACTACTCAGTGGCACAAAAATTGGTTTACAGCATAATGAGATAACCTGTAAAAAATACTGAACAACTTAGAGCCATATTTTTCACTTAGTTGCTGGGTGGAAAATACTTTGTTATAAATCAGTGCATTATGTCGTTTATTATTTGTAAGTGATGCATTACAGATGAGAAACAGGTAGCAAAACCTCAATTTAATATATGTTTCTAATGATTACCAAGTAAGTGCTTTATACTGTGTTATAAATCCAATAGGCAACTGAAGAATACTCAAGACTTTTCACCATAAACAATCACATCTATCCGAAAAGTTACCTTGTGACCTTCCCCATGTGACATCCTAAGTGAATATCTTATCATTAAAATGTAGTCACTAAAGAAAATACAACACATTATTTTGAGGGCCTTCTATTAATTAATACAGTGGCTTGAAACTCATGGTTTACAGGCCACGTCATTCTTGCAAGTGACATTAATCTGGCATCCAAAGTGATGTGTTATACCTATTAGAATTTGCCAGAGTTTTGGATATCCAAAATATGGAACATTTAATCTAATTTAACCTACATAAGAATGACAGCCAGGGCTGGGAAGACTTAGATATTAGGACACTGCTATGGGATTCTGGCAAAACATATAGTTTCGGTATTCCTTCAGGTAAAAAAATAAAATAAATGAAATGCAGAAAAACTAATATTATACACTTTTCTTAACATGACTGCATGTTTACTGAATATACATTAATGTATTTTCTTTATTTCAAACATTTTACTTGGTAAATAAGTTGAGAACTGTTATTAATTTTGACTGATGACCTGGCCAAATGTAAACAACTGCAAGGAAATACATACAATTGCGGCACACAGAACTACATGCGTTATGTAAAAAGTAAAAATATTTCTTATTATTTTTATATATATATATATGTATAATATATATATATATAAAACACTATTAATTGAGTTGTTTGATGAAAATAAAAATATTTTTTGGGTGTTTGATCATCAGATTAAAACTTTGTGGTTCTTTTTATAAGACCCATAACATTATTTGTGTGTGCTTGTAGGTCCAGTCTTGGTAAGAAGTGACCTATTTATATCCATGGTTTTATCCAACAGTCAATGTGTTTTGAGTTTTTATAGTTGCTTACTTCTTCATGTGAGTCCTTAACCATCTGTCACATCACAGATGTCCATTGCAAAGGTGTACACAAGTGCTGGGATTGGTACTGACAGGTTACCTCTCTCATGACAAAGCTGCCAGCTGCACAGTTCAACTAAGAGAGAGGCGTGTGTTTTGAATAGCCCTACATATGAATATATAATTAACATTTTATTTTTTAACACTATTTAGACATGAAGCCTAACATATATTAACATCTTTAAATCAAAACCTTTCTAATTTCTGTTTAGGGTGTCCTTTTTCACAACTCTTGGAAAACAATCTGTTTGACAAAATATTTATTGTTTAATAGTTGTCCATCATGGCTGTCCTGCTTCTGCCAAATATCACATGTATTTTGATCCTCCTGTCATTTCTTTGCTTTCAAATACCTAACTGTCACATCAAAAACATTTTTATTTAACACAAATGAAAGTTAGAAGTGTCATGGCCTGGTTTGGGCCGGATGGACCTTGGAAACCTGTCCCAGGTTTTCGTAATACACATCTGGCTTTTTTGTGCTGTGTTTGCAACCGGAAGCTTCTTTTGTTAACTGGCCCAGTGCTCTGGTGCGCTGGTCATGCTGAACCCAGCCTGTCAATCGCACTGCAGCAATGTTTCCCAAAATTCTGGGTCCTGCAGCTACAGATGACAGAAACTTGGCATTTTCATTCGGCCACATTCTCTCTTCTCCTAGCTGCTTTCTGGAAAGAGGAGCAGACAGGGGCCAAATATGTAACTGGTCAACATGACCCTCTGTCCCTTGATGGTTATGAGAGATAGGCATCTATAATTTGCTATTTTTAAAAGGAAAACCATTGTGCAGGAAAACCAGCCAAACACAGGTGGCTGGAGACAATAGACAAGGGCTTGTTTCTCAGATGCCAAGCATTAAATAAACAGAACCTGTGTACTGGAAAACCTGTGACTTCGGAAGTGGCCTGATATACCCTGAATTACCCTAGCTTACCCCAGAACAGTGCACTGCATTCTACAGACATTGTGGTGCAGCAAAAAGATCAGCAGAGATGCTATGCCAAATCCAGAGGTTGTAAAATCTCTGGTTGGGTCATGTTGAAAAGTCAGTAAGTGAGCATGTGAAATGTAATACTTCTGTCATTGAAGAAATATTTTGACACTAATTCAGCTACCATTTCATTGCTTTTTTATAATGGTTTGGGATTGCAGGGAGCATCACGTGACATGAACCTTCTTCTGAACTATGAGACAAACGTTCTCGCTGATGTGAAGTAGGCAAAACCTTCAGTCAACTATGACATCACCATCCTGACCATTTTAGGTGTCCATTTTGAGGTGTTCTGGGGACTACCTTAAAGCTTCTGTAGATGTGCTAGTTTCTCAACTCACCCACAGTATCTACTCTAATAACAGGCTACTCTGGCAAGTTAAATAACAACATGTCTTTGTTTGAAGTCTTGTTCTCTCTGAGTGCACTAAAAATGTTGAACCTGCTTTGGATGGTAGTATGTAAAGGCATTTTAAGTCAGGGACTAGGGACGGCCACGCTGTTGTAAAATATTCTGCATTGAAATGTTTTTTTTGTTGGAAAGAAGCACAGATGGTACAAAAGGGATCCTTCTCCTGCTTTGCGTCAGCCAAGTTCATTCAGGATGTGGAGAAATGGTTTGCTTTGACTGGTGACAAAAGTATAAAATGTTAAACAGCCTTCTGAGTGACAAAACGGTTGGGATAATCTGCTCAGGCCAGAATATATAGCTAGAGTAGCCTACACAGATTATATTTCACTTTTTATCTAATATTACGTTTGCTTCGTGGCACTGCTTACAAGTAACTGCAGTGTGTGTGTGTGTGTGTGTGTGTGTATACACACGTGTGTGTGTTAACACAAAAAATGTTGTGCTTTTATTTGTGTGCAAAAGTTTGTGTTGTCCTTGCACACATTCTTTTGCATTACATTATGCGTGCAACCATTTTTTAAATTCTCTGTATGATGTTTTTGTACAGACCACTTATTAAGCTTGACCTAATTTCTCAGGCGCTTGGTGAAGAATTCAGTTCAGGCGGCGAGAGAGAGAGAGAGAAAGCCTTCCTCTGTGAACCAGTGACTGAGATCTGCGCTTTCTCCCAGCTCTTTTAGGCTTTGGGTTGTAATACTGTGATGCACACCATAGCAAAACCTTATGTAACTGAAAACTAAAACAAGTGTTTCTTTTTTGACACGTTTGCGCATAGTTCCTCCTTGGTTGACGTTGTTTTCTTTCGTTTGGTGCTGGGTGAGTAGGGCCATGGTCTTTGCCTCTCCACTTTTTCTCTGCTCTGGATGATTTTTCCTCCCAGCCTATAACAGGAAGCTTATTTTCAAGTTCATGTGAGGACAGGGAAAAGGGCTTTTCTTTCCACTGTGAATCATTTGGGAGAGAGAGGAAGAAGAAAAAAAGAAAAAAAACCTGAAGCCCTTGCCTCGCTGCCTTGCACTAAATCGACCCATTGCAATCTGGCGTTTTAGTCTGTTCTACCCCTGCCTTACTGTCTGTTTTGGCTGAGTTCGTTGATTTTTTATCCCCCTATTCCTTTTTTTGGAGGATAGCATAGAACAAGTGGGAGCCAGGTTCCTGAGTAACTAACTGATTTCATGAATCCTGTAGGAAAATAAAAACAAATCTCTGTTGGTAGCTCCACAGGTTCTTCCCGTTTGGTTTTCAATTACAGAGAGACCTCTGACTTGTAGATTTTGTACATGTTTATGATATTAAAGCAGTGTAGTTAAATGCTGGCTATTTAGTGAATAATTTTAAATTTCGACATTATATTATGTTTATTAAATCGCTAAGTGTGTTTATTTGTTCATTTAAAAGACTTTGTATTATATTTGCCTGTTGGCGTGGTGATACACATTTAGTATATTTGCATTTACAAACCTTGTAGTTGTATCATCTAGAGCGGGGGATTTCCAACTGGTCTACGTGTCTACGGTTCCTGGCATCTCATGCATGCTTCAAGGAGATATCACTAATTTGCTCCCGCCTTGTGGATGTTTGATGAATTGCTACAACACCAGTTTGCGATTAAACAAACCCTACTTTTATATCAGATTTGCTGTAGATGCTCACTTTAACTTTAGTTGGGCCTTTTACAAAAGCTTTAACAATTATATTTTTGAAAAGTTTTTGTATTCATCCAAAATAATTCACTTTGAATGAATATTGTGCGACACTATCATTCCACTATTTCTGCAGATTTGGATATATATCATCAGCATTTTCAGCTACATAATGCCTCTTCATTGAAAACACTCTGAATATGATTTCACTTGGACTCCATTGCTGTCCTACCAACACAACTGAATGTCAGAGTTGCTAGCTAATCAGCTAACTATTCAGTTGAATTAATAATCAATTAATTTATTAAATACTTAATTGCTGGGCTAAATGAATTGAATGTTGAAAAAGTTTGGACCCCTGATTTAAAGCCCACCCCTCACAGCTAGTGACTCAAGCCGGTCTAGCAGTTTAAGCCACTGTGTTCTGTGCACATATACCACCACAGCATGAGTTTGAATTTGGCCCACAGCTATTTAAGCTCACTCTCTCTACAAAGGCACAACTTGTTAGTTGTAGCTAGAATTAAACCTTGAATGTGACAAACATCCACATGTGTGTAACCTTCCTATGTAATTTAATTAAGGTTAATATTGTTGTACTGTTTTAAATTGGTCACTGGACGATGCAGAAACAGAACTGCCTGTTAGCATGGTGGACTTTGAATCTATTTCCTAATTTTACAAAATAGACTTTGTGAAAATACAGGCGATATAAAACTTTCCATTTCTCTAATGTGTAAACAATCTTGAATTACACATGTTGGAAAGTTTTCTGCTGTTAAAGTAAGTATAGAAAGCAGACTGCAATAAAGGAGTTGTCATGCATCATGATTGATTTAGTCAGTTATGTTCATTATATAAACAAATCATAAACAAGGTTCTAATTTAAGTCGGAAACCTGTCATGTAAGTATATTTTCAAGGTATTGTTTTACACTTGCTTACATGTAATTGAGAAAGTAAGAAGGGATTATCTACACATCAGATCAGTCACTGATGGTATAATGTACCCAAAGATGGGGCATTTTATGATAAAATGATCAAATTTGGTACATTAACACTAGATATGTTACCGAACATTTTAAAGTTTAGAGGTGGTCTGAGAACACTGGTGGCCAATCAAGCCAGCTATTTTAATAAATGTGCCTGTCAATGGAAGAAGAAAACAGAATAAAATCTTTCCAGATGATTCTAGGATACTGTGATCTATTTATGTATATGCATAATAAGTGCGTCTGAAAGTACTTATAATGGGTCAATCCAGAGTTGTTGTTTCTTTCTCCATACATGGCCCTTTAAAACAATATTTTTGTCTTTATTCATGAGGAATATCACTTAAACAGCATAAGCATAACCTTCATTGCTTTAAAATAATGCTTTGTGAAATAAAGCAAGATATAGTTAGTGAAATTAGTGCAAGCCTGTGCATAAATTCTTCAGGATCTCATGAGTAACAGCCTGCAATGACTTAAGCCTGAAGCACCCATAGTAATAATAATTTAGCATTTAACTCCCAACAGATTAAGGAAAGCTAAATATTGGGGCATGTCTTGCTCATAGGCATCTGGAAGCCATTTAGCTTTTTATAACCCTGCTCTTCTAACCAGGACATTGGACAAAGCGTGTTGGGGCTAGCTTACTCAACTGATGACTTCTGTTAGCTTTGCAGTTGCCTGAGGGAGTCACCAGAGTGTGATGAGACTAAGAAATCTCTGCTCACTGTGCACTGGGTAATGCTGGCTAATTGGCATATTCCATGTGGCTTCCAATCTACTAGCTAGCAGGACAGTCAAGACTTGGATGTAGACTGTACATATTTGTTACTTTTACCGGTTACATTTTATCTTTATTTGAGCTTTAACAGTACCTGTTGAAAGTTTTCTTTAGTTTTACTATTTTCCTCATGAAGTTGTCTGAGAGGATGCCAAGAGTGTACAAAGCTGTCACTGTGGCAAAGGGTGGTTACTATGAATAACCTAAAATATAAACATATTTTTATTTGTTTAACACAGTTTTGGTTTCTACATGATTCCATATGTGGTAGTGTGTATGCAAATCAGTTCTGCGTTTTTGCATTTAAGAAAATATCCGTGCCAAAGTGCGAGGAGCCAAGGATGTCTTCTACATCTGAATGCCCTTTCTTTATTAATCTGTAGTTTTGTCTTGTTTCATGGGAGATGTTGTATCTGTCCTGGACTAGCTAAGCTGCTTCAAGACTTTGGAGCACTTTAGGGCATGTGACGCTTGTGGGTTAGATGATTTCACCATGGGCAACAACAACTGTCTACTTGTTTTCAGACAAATATGTTAAATGCATAGCCAGGTTGTCCAGCAAACACTGCATTTAGAAAGACTTCTACTGACTGTAATTTAGAATGACTCGGAAGCACACAGGCTACATTAGCATACTGGTTGGACATGACTACACTCATTGTTAGTTTATCCACTGAACACTGAATTTAGACTCATTATCTGTTTTTATGGTTTTGAGAAAAAAATTGAATTGCTGCCAATATGTCTGTAGTGTGTCTCTTCAGGAACCATGTTTGCTGCTCTATTAATATATATTGTGCAGGGTTTTATTTTAGCTGTCCTGCAACATGAGGCAGGGACATCATGTTGATCAAATTGGTTGAAAGTTCTGAGCAGAGCATGGCCGCAGCAAGATGTTTTAGTTGGTTGTGTTGAAAATAATTTGCCTATAATTGCCTTTTACTTAGTGGCATAAAATTCAACAAAGAGGTTTAAGGAGGATTCCGAATTTTCTTTTTGAAATGTCTTTCTTGCAATTTCCTGCAATTTACATGACAGAACATTGAAAGAAAATGTTCTTAACACTACTTGACCACAATGCGTGGTCAGAGTGACTCTGCCCTACTTAGAATATAACCTCAGATTGAATGCAAACAATATCCACAGATGGGAGAATGTTAGGAGGTAACCTATATATAACAGTAGGCTGATACATAGACTATCCAGTGGCGTTGCTGATGACTGAGGCCTACTCACTGGTGTTGACCAATGAGCTGGTGCCAATGAAGTTATGTCAAGATACCTTAAAAAACATTTCACAGCTGTTCACTCAAAATTGAGACTTGCCTCTATATACAGATAAGTTGTATCTTTTCCGCAGAAGGCATTTTTTTTCCAAACTGTAAGCCTAAATTTTTCCTGTGATTGTATTTAGTAAAAGGCAAACAAACCACTGAAATAAACTATAGAAATATAATACATAGATGGCAGTCCCATTTTTGCCATGCCCAGCAGCCATTCCTTGTGTAACCATGAGATTAACAGTCAAACTGACAGGTTTAGAGGTTCCAAAAACCTTCTATGGATTGTTTGTCTATAGTGGCCAGAGTGCAACAAGCTGTTCTACTTAAAATAAAATGCTGCCCAGATTGCAGCATTATTGACTGTGTGCTTATTTAAAGCAGAAGGAATATTGTTTTGAAAGTATAAAAAATTAAATAAAAATCTGCAAAATATTTAACAGTATGAGAGTGTGTTGCATCCCCCTCAACAAACTTATTTTGTGCTGAAGAGAGAAACCTTAAGGCTCAGACTGACATCTGAAGGAGATTTTCGGTAGGGGGTACGATCAGCAACCACAGCCTTTTTCATGCCTTTTTAATGCTTTTACACAAAAAGCGTATTATTGTAAATGCACAATTTCTGAGTGTTGTTAAGAACTCAAAAGTGTGTAAATATCCCTAAAATGTTAACTGCGGTGTCCCAAAGTGAATGTCTTTTTTGTGTAAAAAGGGCCTGGCATAGAACAAACATAACACTGATCAATATTGGGGAAAAAAAATATATACATAGAATACACTGTTTCATTTGTTATTATAGAAGTAGTTCAGATTTCGAAACGGTGATAAATGATGCAGTGTTGTATGTTTGTATAGGCCTAGTCAGCTGCAGTATAAGATGTTCAAACCTTGATATTTTCCCTGCGCATTGTATTTCTCAGCACAGCAGAGACCATTTGTGGACATTAAGATCGTACTACAAGAAGGACATGTCCACTCCACTGCAGTGAGGGTAAGAGCTGATTCACTGTGAACACCATATCAAAATAGCATCAAGGCTCTTCCAAATAATTTCTTCTCACAGGGACTTGCATTTCTTCACTATTACAAACATACTTTATACTTTACTTGGCATTCAGATATATTTAAATGAAACCTTTAAGCAAGATTTGGGGTTTGTATTTCTGTATACCATTCTCAAACTGCCTTCTGCTGTTATTCATTTTGGTTTGGAATGCCCTAAGTGTAGGAGAGTTAGGAAGAGATTTAAGCATTGTGGATTTGACCGAGACAGATACCCTAGGCCGGAATGAGTGAATAATATTTTTTCTGTATGGATGATTATTACAGAATGACAATGTTCAATTTAAAACATTAATCAAAATGTTATGTCTTACCCATGAAATTCATGTTGGCTTTTCAGAAGAGGGTTTTTTGTCTTCCTCTGAATCATTGGTCTTTTTTACTTGAAAAACAAAGTTTTAGGGATTCTATATATGGAGTTGCTTCAGAGGCGACATTTCCTGTACACCTCATGGGCCATGTTAATGACCTTAAAGCTTCTGAAGATTTCTGCTCTAATAAAAGGCAAGTTAAATAAAAGCAAAATCTATGTATATTACTTAATGATAGTATTGGACATAACAGAACCATCTATAATAGCATAACCTTAGTCTGAGATTAATATAAGATATTTGTTTTTAGGATGATTGTGCAAATGGTCAATTTATTTTACTAATGTGGTACCAGCGTAACCTTGGCCACTAGGTTTATTTGCATATTACCATGATTGATGTATTATTGTTGCGATGCACATGCTGCATGGGTTTTTGGACAGTAAAAATTATATTATCATACACGATTGACACGTGGGGAATGCTCAGCCTGCTCAACATTTAAAACAACTCCTCGCGAACAGGTAGCTGGCTCGTATAGTGGCGCTACTACTGCAAATGTTAATTCATGCACTAATCAACAGTGTATTATCGAAGATGTATTACTTAAACAATTTGCCTTTGTGCTACTGTAACAGCTCTATATCACCCAATGCTTAAACCAGCGGTCCCCCATGCTTGTGATCCTCTGAATCATCACAGTAGTCAAGGAAGTAACATGGCAATGAAGTACTATGGCATTAACTGGGAAGAGGTTGATTATAAACACTGTGAACATGAGCGTGAAATGCCTTTGTGCTGAATTGGAAGTCTGTCCAAATACTGGTTAAGCAGATAGTTAAAATCCCCTCTAATGAACAAACTAGTCTAAGACATATGTGGTATTAACGCTAGGAGTAAAAAAAAAAAGAAATACTACGGTAATCATTGTTTGGTTCGCAGGTATATAGTAAGGTCACGGAGTCAGAGTGAACCTTACGGATGGTAGAAATTGTTTGCTGGTATAAATATTGGCCATGCTATGGATTTGCCCATCTTATATGCGTTTATGTATAGGCAAGAGCATGGATTCTAGCATCAATTTGAAGTGTTTTGTTGATGCAAAAAAGCTGGCTCATTTTGTATCGGGAAGCCAGTCCTAAATAATATTCAAATATGTTTTACAGGTCTGTTTCTTGTCTGTGATGTTTGAGGAAAGGTATTTCAGGCAAGCATTAGCTTTCCATGCTCAATTAGCTGATCGAGACCTTTTACATTCCAGGAACTAAACATGGCTGAGTGGAATTTATTTGAATTGCAATGAATTAAATGCACTTTGGTCATTTGGTCACCCTATTGAAATTGCCAAGGTCCTCCAACAAGGTGATCTTACCTTGTCTAAAAGTGATCCTGACCAATCACACTCAAAATCAAATTAGGTTGGATCCAATTATTGGTTTGGAAGGTGGGACCTTTCAGCTGGAGAGTGATTTCAATTGGATGATCATGAGACCCGAGTGGCTCTTCAAATTCTACATCCTGTGGGGTGTGGCCTTTGGGAGTCAATCCCAAATGTATTATATGAGCAATGCTCAACTTCTGCGTGCCTCCCTCTATTCTTTCTGTTTTAAACTCAGTCCTTATCGTCTCATCATCCTTTTTACCCCCAATTGCTCTCACACTTCCTCCACTTCCTCCACTGGCTTCAGGGTCATGTTGCTGACTCAGTGCTTGAAATCCCTCTTGCTGAAAATGTACATATCATAACAAATGTGTTGGAAATTTAATTTTAACAAGTTTGAAGTTAACAAGTTTATTGAAATTATATATTAAGTTTTATCAGTTGGAGACCCATATTATGTTTTGAAGGATATGTAGTAGTAACTACAAGAAACATGTCTTAATTGAAACTGTTTTAACAGCTGGAAATATTAATTATTGTGTGGATCATGGTTTTTCAGTATTGTTGTAAGGGCTGGTGCATTTTCTGTTTGAGTAGTTGGAGTCTGATATTAAGTGGAAACTATTAACTTTAGAAGTCCTTTTAACCTTTTGAAGTTCACATTTTTAATGATTAAATTAAGGCACGTTATCTGCTAACTGAGTCTTTCATAGCCAAAGGTTGTTCAGTGTGTTTAGATGGCATCATGAAATAATAATTAATGTAAGTGGACGATCTCTGCATTTTGCCAAACGCTCAAATCAGAGGAATGAAAATGAGTCAGTGAACTAGCTCCTGGAAGCTGGATGTATGTAGCAAAAAGGACCCTACATAGTAGTGTTCTCTACTATATACTGTAGGTTTTAGAGCACCATTTGGGATGCATTCTGGGCCTCTGAGTCCCAAATCTGGGGCTGCACCATTGCAGCGACTGCATTGTTTACAGGCCCTCATTTGAATAGGCCTTTAGTGTTTCTGTCTGAGCAAGTCAGCGCCATTTGCATTTGTTCCAGTCAAAGGTTTACAGGTCAGATAGAGACTGCCTGGAAGACCACATGCCAAGGAACACTTGCACACTCTAAATCATCTCTATACATCTCTGTCTCTGTATCAATCCAAATCACGATTTTGCTCTCTGTAGCTATAGTTCCCTCTCTGAATCTATCGTTTTCTCTTTCTGTCTCCAGCCTTATTTCACTCTTTGTGGTTGTCAGATATGTCTCTCCTCATCTTACGTAGTGTATCCGAAAGTGTGTTAATGTATTTGAAAGTTGTCCTGATGCAGTAGTTACAATACGAAATTACCATACGTTTGACAACTTCTTTTTTTGCATTGAATACATAGTTTCAGAGGAAGAGGGTCTTGTGCATGTATTGTATATTAGTATAGAAGTATACAGATATACTAACAAGTACAGCAACACTTTTTGTGGGTGAAATCCTGCAGAAGCCTTTTTACTTTTTCCTGACCCTGGGACAATTTACA
The DNA here is from genome assembly GCA_016801105.1 of Esox niger. NCBI lineage: Eukaryota > Metazoa > Chordata > Actinopteri > Esociformes > Esocidae > Esox > Esox niger. The sequence continues at coordinate 12,205 of JACXGJ010000630.1, forward strand.
GTAAAACTATGGACAATTTGTAAGTAATACATTTTTCTGAAGAGCATTCAGCACAAACACGATGACGTGAACGTTATTATTTTACTTATTAGAGGAACGAATCGAAGAAAGAAGCGAGGCATACGAGGCTTAATCTTTTAAGCATTCCCTATGTGTTTTACGAGTGGCCACAGGAAGGCACTGCGTGTCTGTTTCTCCAGTCAGAGGGGTATACAGACTCAGACCTGGCATGCCTTCCCTACCCGCCCTGCGACGTGTGAAACACAGCACACAAAGACGTCTCCTTTATCTGTATGCAACCTACATAGGGGACGTTTTGTTGCCGGGATTGCACCAATGACTGTTAGCATCTTAACCCCTTTGAGCCACTCAGACACACAGCCTTGTTGAAAAGACAGTATAGACTACAGACACATCATCAAAACAAATCATTTTGGAAGGTTGGTTATATAAACTAATTCAGGGAAAAAGGTCTAAACTACCATATACTCTTAGGGCTCTTAACTCTTCTGTTCTATCAAATTCCTGACTCAATTTACCTTTCTTCCCACAAAATGGCACTGAAAATAAAATCTATATAAAACGTTAGCAAATGAAAAAATAGAGGAGGCACTGGACTGTTTAATTTGGTGTTAAATTAGATGAGTCCTTATTAAGCTTTAGCATTTGTAGAAGTTCTATACTGTAGAATAGATAGGGAGGACCAAATAGAATAGTTTATATTCTGCAGAAAATAACATTTCTTAATCCCATGTTTCAATAATTACAGTGTTAAAAAGTAGCCCCAAGCTAAAATAAGAAGTACATTTTCTGATAGGCAGAAATGAGATTCTTGATTCCCATAGGGTGAGCCCTCACCAAAATCCAATTAAAGACAATTACCTAATATATTACAGGAGGACTAGACAGTGTCTGCAGTTACCAGACAATCTGACCTATTAGCACCCTTTAATCTTTTCATTTTATAAAATGCCCTTTACCAGCCCGGCAAGTTAATATATATTACACACTTTTAAAGATACATTTAGCAATACATTAATTGTCTTGGTTTTTATTTCACTTGTTAAAGAGACCATCCCACTTCATAGTAAATATAGTGAGCGTACAATTTTCAGTATACGTAAATACGGAATATAGTGGGAATTTTATTATACTCCGAAGTATGGTTTACTAATATCCCCTTTTTCATCACCTACTCTTTAACCTTGAATACATCTTAGCTGCCTTGCTCTCCAACACATAAATACAGTAGATTGTGTATATATATTCAGTAATATAGTCAGTGGAGGGAACAATATCTATTGTATGATATGATTTAGTGCCGTGCGCTACCAGAACGTGGGTGTGGATAACGTTTATGTCTATTGGCCTGTTTGAATAATGCTTCCTTACTTCCTTCCTCCCTTCTTTTCTTGAGGTAATCAGTGACAGGTTGGATCAAGTTTATTATTATTTTTACTGTCGTGGGTGTTAGAAAAACACGGTTCAAATAAATGTCTTTACTGTTGCAGTTATAACTATTGCTATTTCACCTCTGCAGCCATTTAATAACCAATAACAGATAGGAGTTGTAGGAAAGAAAGATGAATTAATTAAAAAATATAAATCTTTCCAACATTTCCTGGGCAGATCTGGTGTGTAGTCCTGGTAGGGGGGCATGGGGTGTAGAGGACTCTCTTTACAGGCCTGTCCGTGCTGGGAGAGCCGTGACGTGGCACATGCCAGAACCAACGGCCGGCACAAGTCTTTAAGAGGGACAACCGCTCCCCAAGACCCACGCTCCCCTAGATTCGTGTGCCTGGCTTGCACACAGTGTGCTAAAAATGCAAGAAGTCCTTCTTTTTTGGGGGGGACTTTTTTGAGACTTGAGGTTGACCAAGAGAAGATGAAAGCACAGTAAGAATTGCAGTTATCAAATATATAGGGTTGTTGGGGTTATGTTTTGAGATTTTGTACAATAATGTGTTTGGATCAATTTTGAAAGGTTGATATTCTGTTAGGGGTCTGCTATGATTGACAATGTATGTGTCAGTGTTAAACGTATAGCATCTTTAGTCAAATATTAAAATCAAATGTCTTAGAATCATTTATAAGAAGTCTCACCGAGGTTTCAGGATTGTTCAGATTATAAAATATTCTCAGTAATCTCCAAATGATTATTTTATATGAAAACCTAATAGTCCGTCATGATAACTAGAAATTTAATTTTAGGTCTGAAATGAAATCTTGTTACCAAGGATCGTAGCATGATGGGTAAGTGTGTTCTTTTTGTTAAGTCCTTGAGACTATGTGCTTGACTAATTTAAGAAGTAGTTTATGTTTCCTTTAAATAAAACACAATCTGAGAAATAATGTAATATGTAATATGGCTAAATTAAATTGTATCTGATTATTTCCCAGTATTATGCGCTGCATTTTCTTGTAATGAGGAGAATTCGATGTGAACTGCAAAGAGGCCAATGACAATGCGGTACTGAGTCACAGTTTGGAACAGTCTGTTTGGCTAATGTGCTGCTGTACTGTCCTGGGTACTTCTTGTGCGTGTCCAGCTCAACGCAGTTCAGTTCTGTCCCGGCCTCTACCTTGCTAACATTTGCTTTGCTCGGAAGCCAAGTGTGCTCTCGCAGAAGTCCAACTTTGTTTTAGAAAGACGAGATGTTTAATGTTTATCAAAGCGAAAGTGATTTCTCTTTGATAATTATTAAACAACTTTTCCATTTAATCTTTCTAGGGAATGTATTGCCTTTAGCCCAAATGACTGAATTATTTTACCGTACATATTGTTATGATATAGCGAACAAGGAAGGTATGATATAATTCAAGGAAGGTATTTAATATTCTAAGTGTGGTGCTTCGAAGTGGTAAGATGGGTAAGCAGTTATTAAAGTTCTTATAGGAAAAATATGCTCATTAAAAACATTGACTATAACTGACAATCAAATCATAATAATGTAATGAAGAACTCTGATATTGCATCCACATAAGACAATATGATTTATTCCTGCTTATTCCTTTAAATATAAATTTGGTCGCATTATAAATGTAATGAAACACAATTACAGTGCCTATGGGAGGTGTACACTCCTTTGCACAGTTTCATAATCTTGCGGTCTTTGAATTCAACCTAAAATGGAATTACATTGGGATTTTTACACTCTAATCTACACAACCTAATCCACATTTCAAGTGTAAAGAAAATATCAAATATATAACATTTCTGAATGTGAAAACATTGTTATCTTGATTGAGCGTCTTCAAATGACTTGCTGTGGTCACCTAAATAAGCTTAAGAGCAAATACTGTCATACTTAATCACACAATAGGTTGAAATAGGGTTAATCTGTTTTCAAAAGCAGTGGTTCTTAGTAATGAAGAACATTTCCCATATTGTTTCCGTGTCCGTCCATTGAATGGAGAATGTAAAAAAAAAATGGACCACAGAGCCAACAATGAGCATCAAAAACATGTCTGGGATAGATCAGACGCAGATGAAATAATATTCCAAGAAACTTAGTATCCATTTGAGGATGGTCAAGTGCTGTAATTAATCTGTGAATGGTGAATCATAGAGATACTGCAGATATAGTAAATGTGCTTTAGGAGATAATGAAAAGTACTCAGGGACATCACTATGAGCATTCTGATCATTTAACAGCCACTGAATTAATTGAGCTGAGGTTCGAAAAATCATTTATGGATCAACAACATTGCATTTTCTCTTTACTCAGCAGTGTGACAGAGTAAACAGATGGAAACATCCAATAACATCCAATACAACACACCACAGAATGAAACCTTGCACGCCTCACATTATTAACAAGCCAGCTAACACAAGTTGCTCTAGGTTAATACAGACGACAGGACAAAATAACAGGTTATCTAAGAGATCTGTTCATCCTCCCCCTGACTTTGTATCTCATACATGAGAAGTAAATCTTGCATTATCAAGTTACATCATATTTGCCGTCTTATAACAGATATTCATGACAGTTTGAAAACAAAGTAAAATCAGTAGATGAACTACCCCCACCCACCCACCAACCACAGTAAATTAAGATGCTGACCAATGAAAATATTATTTTTGGAACAATAAAATTATACCTTCTGTACACTTTCAATGACATAGCTCTTGTTAAAACTGTCGATAAACAAACATTGCATTCGGCAGTATTGACCCATATCAAAGGTTAAGCATGGTGGTCATTCATTGGACGAATCATAGATTCTGCTCCGTATCAGAGAATTCATAAAGAATTAATACAAATTCATCCCCGTGTGCTGAAACTAAAGCACACTAGCCTCATGCAGCAAATAAATGATCCAAAACACACAAGCCAGTTACACCATTAACATTTGGGAATGGGTTATACCATTAACATTTGGGAATGGCCTAGTCAATGGTCAGGAGTTCTGCATTGACAGCAGTGAGTTCCGAGGCTCACTGCACTACACAATTTCACCAGGCGGCTCAGGCGCCTGCAAAAGCTGACAAAGTCACCAGGTAATGGGATGTGCACTCAAATGCGTTGACCCAGTGCTTCCAGGTCGGTTGAGCCGTTGTTGAAACAAGGCAGAATGACCTTGAGGCAAATCCTTAGGAGGATGCTGGCGATGACCATCGACCTCTGCATCCGTGGAGTTGTTGTTTTGAGACAGGTCCATAGATACGATTGGATGTGACTACATATGGAAATGTAGAATGGAAGACTTTTCTGACTATATATTGAGCTAAGAGGAAGTGATAGCAAAGGAACAAGAACTAGATCGTTAACAGAAAGAGGACAAGAACTGTCGGCTGTCCCCGCAGTTTTATGAAATCATATGCTCAACTACTTTTACAACACATTGATTGGCTTCAGATTTATTTTACTGGAGGGAAGAAAAATGTGCTTAAAAACCTGCAACCATGGGAGGGGTTATGAAAAATGAGGATGGCTGTAACATAATATGTGATGTATTACCGGATGTATAAAATGACTATCCTGACACGTTAAAATGGTAAGTTTAGCCACAATATCTGAACACAACGTAAGTGTGGCACTGCTAACAAAGAACGGGGTGAATTTTGTTGGGTTTCCCATGTTAACCGATAGGCAAGCGACAGGGACAATGTTAACCACGAAAGAGGTGTTGGAGCAGGCAAGCCATTTCATGGAGGAAGAGCCGCTCCTCTGGTCATGGCTTATTCTCTTTTAAGAAAATGTACCTTCTCATCTCTAACATGTATGCTTACTATTTGTGTGAAGTCCCGTCACAGGTCAGAATGTTGAACCAACCTAATACAAAAATACACTGCTTTCTAGTAATCCATGAGGTAACCATGGTAACAGTTCTATTTTTGCCAAGTGGAGGCCAAGCGTTTACATGTTTTACATTTTAATAATTTAGTAGATGCTCTTTTTCAGAGCAATTTACCGTTAGTTAACCTTCCCACCTCCCCACACCCACCCCCTACACACAAACAGATGCAAGTGTGCATTCATTGTAATTACCAAGATTGGCCCCCATATAGTGCCAACATTTAGGAAGGCAGCAGTGTTGTTTTAATTATTGACCATGTACAGACACTTTAAAGGGGAAAAAATAAAAAATAAAAAAATAAATATATATATATATATATATATATATATATATATATATATATATATATATATATATATATATATATATATATATATATACATATATATAATATATGTATTTTTCTATTTCATAATACTTTGCTCACATTGCTATTTAAAGTTTAAGTATTAAAACATACTGTCTAAGGTAAGGGATATGGAATATATCCATGGTACATCTTTTGTGACAGGTAGTAAGTAAATGGTTTTCAAAGTCTCAAAAATAAGTATATATTTTAGTGTCCAATTTGACCAATGCACAGTTTTTAGTTTTGTGTTTTGATAGTTTTCACTATTTGAGAGATTGATTATCAAGCACATTTGATGTAGTGGTGTAACCTCAGATAGCCCATCCCGATATATACGTTGTACTCATTTATATATGATTTGAATTGATTTGGGTTGCCATCTCAGTTCCAATTGCATCTGAAAGACAAACATGGAATACGTATATTTATTACAGTGTATTAGATAGTTATTAATTATTGTGGCTGCCACACATTCCAGTGTGGATCAATTTCTGTGACAAATCTGGTTATTTTAAGACATTCTGTTTCTGCCTACCATTAGTATACCAAAAATAGATATTTTTTTATTTCTCACAAAATTGGGATTTTACTGGTAACTAGTTGTTTGACCTATTTCTACAATATCAGATGGATACAAGTATTAAATGATAGTGTAACCTGCAAGACTTTCTGTCACATGAATGCAATTTCTCTAGTCTTAACCAATACAATTGCCCCTGTTTGTATTTATATTTTATTATTATCATAATGAATACCTTCATGTAAATAGCTGTTGCATTAAACTAATAGAGATTGCTTGGTTGCTATACATTTCTGCTCCTAATAAATATGCTTTTTTAAGCCATAGTGTTGAAAAGAAGCCATATATTACAGATTGTTTTCAGAACGATTTTTTAGAGCCGACATTGTTTAGATTGTCCTGATTTTGCAATTTTAAAGAAACCAAATAATCTTCAGTAAAGTTCAGTAAATCTACATTTGAGCAAATACTAACACAGATGTCACATCTTTAAAAAAAACTTTACTCGTAAACAGCTTTTGGCCCCTGAATTTTACTGTTAAAATAACAAATAAAAATCTCCAAATCAACTGAAAAATAATGTTAAGCATTGTTGGTAATGCATTATCTTTTCTCATTCTGTATTTCATCGTATTTTTCCTCTCCACCTCTGGCCAATCAGCCATCCGTGAACTACTACTTTCATTTTGGTATCATTCTTCATCAGGATGTGAAAATGACTTCAAGCATCCCCTTCCTAGAGCCATTATACAATATTTTTTATGGCCTTCGTAAACAAATCTTTTTTTTTTATTCATGGTCATTGTTTAGTTTATTTTTAATATATTAATGTAAAACATTTTCATTAAATGAACCCAAACATTGAACATTTACTGGAAAGGATAGTATCACTTTTATATACCATATAGTTAGAATTATTTCCTTTTTTCATTGAAATGGACAGGGTTAACTTTATATCGATGGAAAAGTAGTAAACCGATGGTCTGAAAATAAATGCCTTTGATGTCTTCGATAGTGCTTTTATAAAAACAAAAAGATATATTAAGATGCACGTCTTTAGATCTGTTTCTGGAGTTTGGTTTCTGCAGTGTAATTCAGCAATCTGGACCGTATTGCTATGTTAGTGTCCATTTTCTTAATCTGTCCTCCATTTTGTGATTTTGTTCTCTGCTGTGTCTGGTCATATTGAGGCTGCTCATATTGATAACGTAGCAATCCAGATCATGATGTTTTTGTCACTATGCATTTTTGATCAAATGCATTTATTTGATATTTTTAACTACTTTAACCTATAAGAATTCAGTTTTATTGGTTTGTATGCTTACCAATATAATAGTTTTATTTTATGTTTGCTTGATTTTTTCTGAGATAAAGCATTTTTGCATGTAATCATTTAAGCTCACTGTCTGTTTTCTAACTTTACAGGTTTTCTATAGAACAGCTATTACACTGATTAGGGAAACGTGTCAATACACAACATTATATTGGTTAAATGACTGTGCAACCAGTAGATAACATCCGTCATATAGGATCTGCGGTAGCACCGACAAAGCCCCACTCAAGCTCCTTGTAAACGCGATTATGACCTGTAGCCCCTAAATGGTGTCCGGAGGTCAGAGAGGTTAATAGAGACTGATGTTGTTATTCCCTTGAGTGACATCCCTGAAGATATGGGCCCCATACGGCCCCTAATCCTTATTAGGTCCTTGTGTTTGTGATCTTTACCTTCTCTAAGCTAACAGTACGATGCCTTGTCAATGGGGCCCGGCTGGCTCCCAGCTTAACACTTCTGACCTCAGGGGTCACGCCCTTTGTTCCCGTAGCAACAGAGGGTGACCCAAGAGGTCAGGGGTGTAATAGAGAAGTTGTCGGACACGTGCGCTTCAGAGGCCCCTCCATAAACCACCAAGTAGAGGTGATGGTGGTGGTCTGGGTAGCAGACACAGTGTCTCTAAAATGTATGACATGAACAGGAATAGACCACTCTCAAAGTCATATGCTTCAATAATTGATTTATACATTAATTGTACTGCATTCTCTCAATTCAGCCTCAATCTTCTTTAATGTGCAGTGTCAATGAAATGAAAACACAACATTTTGTCAATAAAACATATTTAATAAAGTGTATGGTCCTTTAGAACTTAAATTATTATTTATATGATGTTATGTAGGAGATAATTAGTCTTATTTAATTCCATATTTGTTAATTCAGGTATTGGTTTTAAGGACCCATCTTAAATTTATTTTTGGTAATATATATCAGCTATAGCTGATAAAAGACTAAATAAGTTCTGGAAATCATTTTGTATTCATTTATTTTATTAGTACTTATGTGTCATTTTACTTTATAAATCCACTTTAAATAAAAAGGCCCCTTTTAAGTACATAAGAATGAGCTACTTCAAGTCAAATATATTTGTTTTTGTCAGTCCCTAACTACTATAATGGCATTGCATTTGAATCTTTTTTCTTTATTTGTGTGTTTCTGGTTCATAGTAATTTTTGTGAAATTTGGATTTGTGATGTCTTAAAGTGATTTATATGTCACTTTATCTGCCACAGTGTATAATTTAGATCCGATGAACAAAAAATTGCAAACACTGTATTTTACAAGCTATGCAATAGTTTGCGTGGTGATTGATAAAACACTAGATATATAGCTGATGCAGTGCATAGGAGCAGCCATTTTGTTTTGGGATGAGATATTTTCCCTTACACGAGTTGCCAAGTCATTCTTTCTGGATAGTTTTTCATTGACTCTTGATACTGACACATACTTGCACCACCATGTCATATGTAGATGTGTGGAAAAGGGTAATTTAGTCTTTATTGATTTCCTTTTGTGTTTATTTACAGTATCAAGGAAGCTCGATTTGAAATACTTTTGCACATTGTAAAGATTATTCACATCCACAACACATTCATGCACAATTCAAATTCAAAAACAAATATTCTTTGCTTTTCTTAATGATGCACTGAACGTTTTTTTGCCACTGGTTAAAAAAGTGTCACTGTCAAGCAAAAAGAGTCCTTAGAAATTGTGAGCACTACCAACTTGTGCCCCATGTTATCAAAGCCACTTGCTTTCAACCCCTGAATTTCATGAATAAATTGAGGTATGATAGTGATACTACTTATAGATTATGCACATATCAACAAAATTTTGCAACATCCAGCTCAAAATGGAAATAAATAAAATATTGTGTTAATCACAAAAGTTCAAGATTGCATTCTGGAGCTTTTTCAGCAAACAAAATAATTGTTCAAACCTCTCATTCCATGTTAGATATGCACGTGTGCATTATCTATGAGTCGAATCACTGTCCTCTGTTAGCCATTGATAGTGAGTGTTTTTTATGGCTTTGGGCATAAATCAGCACATAGGTAACATACTACATCATTTTTGGGGACCCTTCTTTGACTTTTAAACTTTTACAACCAGTGGACAAAAATCATGGACTGCATCTTTAAATGCTTTAAAACTATGTGCATGATGAAAAACACATTACAGTGTTGACTTAGAAATCTGTAGCAAGATTAACTACATCAATAAAGTTCAGTGCTACAGCTGACTGCTGTACAACTCCTAAAGAAGGTGTCATGAAGTGGTTGTTAATATTGGAGTTTGATCAATGGCAGACTTACGCAGGCAGCTCGGAGTTCTCTGACAGGGGTGAGGCCTTAGAGAAACTCACAGTGTCAGGACTTGGCAGCCTACCCCAAACCAGAACGGTGTCCTTAAATGAACTTTCCACGATGTGCATTGACCACAGCCCTGACAAGATTTTGAATTCCTTTTAGCATATATGTAGCATTTTAAACAACAGATGTCTTCAGACTACAGTAGTTAAATCGACCTTTTAGACAATCTACAGTATTTACATTGTCCAGATAGAAAGCCTATATTATTGTAATAGAGCTAATAGAGAAATGCACCTGATAAACAGCCTACAGTGGTGTAATGAACCTGATAGACAGCCTACACTAGTTAAATTAACCAGATTTACAGCTTACTTTCCCTGTTACCCACTTTATTATAATATTTGAGAGATATAGTCCGTAGGTCAAAATAGGTGGGGGTTGTAAAATTCTGAAAGGCATCCATTAGGTTCTCTCCTGACTGTTGACATCACATATAGAGTGAATCTACCCGGAAAGATACCGACCATGGATGCTCACAAAATGTGTCTGAGGATAGTCAAACAAAATGAAAAGAAAACCCACGACGATGCAAACCGTCAGAAGGATTGGCATCAAGTGGGAAATATAAGTAAAGCAATTCATACAGAAACCCTGTCCCTGCAGCTTCAATTATCTGTTGTCACAACACAGGCTAAACCTTTTCTGACTAATGACAAATGAGGAAGATTCCAATTGTGGTGCGTTCACCTGAAATGGAAATCCAGCATGGTAAATTCAGGATATTCACTGTTCTGACACCCTCTTCATATCTCTTACTGTATGTGAACATGATTACTCTTGCGCTTCTGGATATGGCAGTATCCATGTTTATATATGTATATATATATATGTATATCGTGGTTGTAGAGAGAGAACATAAGCAAAGTTAATGCTGGGAGTAGAGCAGATTTTAGCACTCAGAATGGAGGAGCCAGGAGGGAGAGCAGGGCTGGTATTATTTCTCCGGTTCTCTATGGGAGTCAGTCTCTCTCACACACACACACACACACACACACACACACACACTCACACACACACACACACACACACACACACTGCAGCCTCCTGTGATCTAGGATGGCGCATTAGCGGCCAGGCCAGCAGCCATATTAACTCCTTTATTAATCACCATTAAGAAATATACACAGCGAGATAACTAATAGAAAGATCACAAACCTTCATTTTATTCATGCAGTACCTTGTAATATTATGCATTAAAAGAACCAAAAGGGAGAGAAATAAAACCAGTTAGCAGTCTGCAATATGTGATCAGTTTTTGGATAGCTTTCCCCCTTTTCCCTCTCCATTGTGCTCCCGCTACTTTAGTAAAGAGGGAAAAAAGTTGCTTCTGCTTGCAAGTTCTTGGTTTTTAGAGAACGGGAGGGGCTCTGTAGCCTAACAAGACAGGAAGTAGTTCTTCAATAGCTTATCTGTAACAAACAGCCAAAGACCCTAATTTTTTTCAAAGACAGCCAGGCCAGAGAAAGTATCTGGTAAAAGGTTGTTACATGTGTTTCTTTGAAATAGTTGGGAAACTTAAAAGAAAATGGCAGTCATTTTACATAGATGATGTTTAGCATATTTGATAGACCACAAATATGTGTGCAGCAGTAAGGTCTTTTTCTTTACAGAATGGATGAGGCATGGTTGGTATGGTCGATGCTTGTTGGTTAATGAGATGAGTCTAGTCGTAATGACAATCGGGTGAGTCAAAATGGCAGTGAGATGAGTCATATTGGCAGTGAATTTGGTGAGACATAACATTAGTTAGGTGAGTCATAATCACTGTGAATTGGGTGAGACATAGTGTAAAAGTAGTGAAGCGAGTCATAATGGCAGCGAATTGGGTGAGACATAATAGCAGTGAGGTGAGTCATGATGGTGGTCGGGTGAGTCATAAAGGCAGTGAGGTGAATCATAATGGCTGTGTGTTAACTCCTATTTTCAGTGAGGTGGATGATTAATAATGGTGGTGGGGTGGGATAAGGTTTGGTGGTCATGTTAGGTCTGGTGTGTATGTCTCCCTTGGTTATCCTGTGTTCCCAATTGTGTGTAGGGTGTTATTGTCAGTAGTCCATTTTATCTGTTTATGTTTTGGCCTCCTCAAAATCATCCCCAGTTAGACTGTGTTTAACAGTGTAGACATCGTCATTTTTACTTTGAACACTGAGGAAACATACAGTGCCTTTGCAAATTACTCCTTCCCCTTCATTCTACACACAATACCCCTTAATGACAGAATGAAAACAGTTTTTTAAAAGGTTTTGACAATTTATTGAGAAATTAACACAGAAATACATCTCATATACATACGTTTTAGGATCCTTTATTATTCAGTGCCTTTTTAGGTAGGCCTCTAGCAGGATTGCAAGCGTAGATTCCGGCAGTTCAAGCTTTATCAGATTGGATTGAGCGTGTTGGTAAACTACAATCTTCAGCCCTCCCCAAGATATTAAATGGGGTTCAAGTACAGGTTTTTACTGGGTCACTCCATGACCTTCAAAGCTTTGGCTGGGCACTTTGGCTATTTGTCCTTCTGAAAAATGAATACAGTCAGAGGTTCTTTGTGCTCTGGAACAGATTTTCATCCAGGGCCTCTCTCTTCATCCATCCATCAGTCCTGACCAGTCTCCTAGTCCCTGCCACTGAAAAACGTCCCCACAGCAGTATGCTTCACCACCATGCAGCGTAGGGATGGTGTTTGGCAGGCGATGTGTGATACCTTGTTTATGCCAGACATAGTTTTGCATTCAAACCTAACCTTTTTTTATCAAACCAAGTCATCTTTTCCTCATGCTGTCAGAGTCCTTCAGGCAGCATGACCATATGTATTTTACTCAGCAGTGGTTTCTATCTTGCTACTCTACAATAAAGACTGACTGACTGAGTGCTGCAGGTATGGTTGTTCTTCTGGCAGGATCTCTGATGTCTGCAGAAAGGCTCTGAAGGTCTTTTAGAATGACCATTTAGTTCTTGTGACATTTCAATGCTTTCAAACCCTCCCCAGATCTATGCCTTGATACAGTTCTGGCCTTGGTCTTCATGTCTAGGTTTTCGCTCTGACATGCACAATGAAGTGTGTGACCGTATAGAGACATGTGTGAACCTTTCTAAATCATGTCAAATCAATGGAATTTGCCACAGGTAGACTGCAGTCATGTTTTTGTGATATCTTAACAAAGATCAAAAGACAAAGGATGCGTCTGAGCTCAGTTTTGAAGTGTCATGGCTAGTAAATATACATATTTGTCTGAATTCCCTTGTTCCTATGTCCCTGTCTCATTACACAAACTTCCAACAGGTTTGGAGAGTTGAAGATAGTGGTATGTCTTCCTCTGAGGTATCCTTTCCAGGCATTTTCAATCTGTTGCACAATGCAGTCTTACCAATAAGTTATGTGTTAGGACCCACTCAACCTCAGCTTTTATTCATGCACCTGACCCATCTGTGGGAGTTGCTACAGTGTGATAACATAATTGACATTGGCAGCATCCACCTACGGCTATGTTTGGCCAATATGCATTGCTTCCAGCCACCAGTCTGTTAGTGGAATAGTCAAGGTTTCAACTTAGACTGTGGCCTTATTCCCCCACTTCTATAAGGATGGGTTCATCAATCTTTGAAAAAGCTTAGAAGCAATGCCATTTTTCCCAACGATAGCTGCATGGTTCTGGAACAGGTTTAGTATGAAGTGGACTGCCTGGTTACAGTAGCATTGTTTGCATTATTTTGAATCACACCAGACATGAAGAGGGCACTGGAATTGTCAGTGGTGAGTATGGGTTAGTGTTTTGCGTCTTGGAAGAGTTTGTCATCCTTCTACACCTCCCACCCTTTTCTCTCTCTTGATCCCTCTCTCCTGCTCTCACACACTCATCGTGTTGAGGCGGTGAGGAAAGTGTGTCTTGCTCACGTACTTTGATACGTTCCTATTTCATCATCGGCTGAGCTCCTCCTCCTCTAACAGCTCTCTTTCCCTTCTGCTCTCCCTCCTTTTCTCCCTCTCTCCCTCCCTCCCTCCTTCTCTCTCCTCTTTTCTTTTTTTCTTTCTGTCTCTGTTCGACGTCCTCACTCTCCCAGTCCAGGCCACATGCAAGGGGAAAACTAGAACGCTAGTTGTATGAAAAAAAAAGAAAACTGGAAAAGCGTCTGCTGCTTTTGCTACAGATCCTCCCCTTCAGAGCGACTGCCAGAAGGAGGGCTTTTACTACTCTGGGGAGTTTAACCCTCTGCCTCCATATCTCTGCTCTTCAAGGAAGACGATCTACTAAATCCCCTCCAACAAGTAGCTATGGGGTTGCCTCTATTTAAGTTTTGGTTTGCTTGTCTTTGAAAAAATATTTTTGGACCTTTTTTTTCCTGCTGCGGATTCCATACTTTTGTGTACCATTTGGTTTGCAGAGTTATCTGGCATTGCGTTTTCCTAATTTTTTGGATTGCAGTGGCTGTTTGCTATGTCGTGTCTTTGAATTGATCAGGCTGTGTTTCCTCATGCTATAGATGAAGATGGCTGTTTTACTGCAACCGCCGTGGTAGCAGTAGCTTTGCTTAATATGTCGTCATGGTTCCCTGCTCCTTCACTGCCTCTTTCTTGCTAAAAAACACACACAAACAAATACTGCTAGACTCTCACTGCTCTACCCATTTCTTGCCCCCTTTCCTTTTCTCTTCAAATCCTTCTCTCTTTCTCTCTCCCTCTCTCCTGCCTGTGAAAGGAGAGCAGGAAGGCGGTGCGGCAGTGGTGGAGGGGTTTTTCTGGGACATGTGCCAATTTCAAACAAAAGACACAAAAAGGCTATGAGTGAGAGATGCCTCCAACGAAAGAAAAAAATGTGTCGCATGTTGAAACGCAATAAGTGATTTGTAGCGAGTGTGAGCCGTGTGTGCGTGTGTGTGTGTGTGTGTGTGTGTGTGTGTGTCCGTGTCCGTGTGTGTTCGTGCACGTGCACGTGCATGTGCCTGTTTGTTTGTGTGAGAAAACTAACTTGTGTAGAATTCCTAGTGCGTGAGCCAGTGAGCAGAGATTTTGAATTCTCTCGCTCGCCCTCGCTGTCTTGTGAAGGCATCTGAGGTTTGGAGCCGGAGAGAGGGGTGGTGGATGAAATGGGGAGGGGCCTCCTGTTTGGTTGCTGTTGAATTATTCATATTCCAGGGCCAACCAACCCAGCAGAGAGGCAGGACTAGCTGACTGGCTGTAGCTGCTGCCATTAGCGTTCATCCAACTTGCAGTTTGTCCTCATTCAAAGACTTGTTAACTGCCAGGCTGGGACGACCACGTGCCTCCCAGGCACGACCATGGCCTCCTATTGTGGCGGGGTCCAGCTCGGCGATAGACCCAGACGCTGACAGACTAGGGGGGTGGCAGGCAGACGGCCTTGAAATGTGTCACTGAGCTGGGGAAAGGCAGCTCCCTCTAACCCCTCTCTGGTTCTCACCGAGCGTCTGGAACTAGACTGACAGTGGCTGCCCTCGTTTTGTCCCTCTCTGCAGGATCTCTACACCAAGGCACAGGTTCTGGACTGACCCTGTTTGCTAATACGTCTGTCTGGGTTTTCAAGACCCTGGATTTCATGTGCACTGCTGGCGTGTAATGCTGAGGACAAACATCCCATTTGAGGTGAGTGCAACCGTTCCAAGGGTTCTACCATGTGGATGAAATAGTCTGTTCAGATTAGCTATCACAGTGCATTGTTCAGTGGTTGACACACGGAAGAGCATATCGTTTGAACAGTTTCAGTTCTCACACTCGTGTTATAAGGAGATGGGCTTCCCGATAAACCTCGGGAACAATACCTTTCCACGTCTTCATGAAATTCTGTGCCAATTCACCTTTGCGTTGTTTCCAAGTTGCACCGTCCTGAAGAAACTGCCAGCGCAGTTTCCAATGTAGGTATGGTTCCTACTTCCTCATGGCTGTGTTTGCGATGGTGAGCGGTTGAGGTCAAGAGAGGGGGACAGTTTTGGAGGGACCAGAGCTGAATGTGGTTGCTGTAGTATTGGGAGAGATGCCAGAGCATGGGAGCAGTAACATGCCTTTTTCCCAGAGTAGCTTTTTCAGTAACCTCTGCAGCGAAAAGAAAGCCATTAGAAACTGTACATCCAAACTGTAGCTGTTTTATTCCTAATTCAAGTGCGCATAGAAACTGATAGTTTATTGATGTTTTTTTAATGTTAAATACGGAAGGGGAAGCGGATCCAAAAATGTGTGTATACGTGGCTAGACATTAGTTCAACACATATTTACTAGAATGTCGTAAATCAACTCTTAGAAGATAATTATAATTTGCCCAAGCAGTCTGCCACGTGGTAGTCTGAAATTAAATATATTTCAATAAAAAATATATATGTTTATACAAACACATGCATACACGTATGATGAAGATTTTGTTTAATATGTTGTCAAATATTTCATTCTTAAAGACCTTTCCCATTAAATGGAAGGGTAAATTCTGCAATATCCTAATAGGCTTGAAAGAGAATAGGCCCAAAAATCCTTTGATAGGAGTTGTGGTATGTCCTGTGCTGACGCAGATTCTGATAGACCTTCACCAATAGAAGGAGAGTCTTTTGATTTAACCAATAGCAAATGAGGTAGAGCCAAACTGGCTGGAGATGGAAAAGCACTAATCGGCCCGTAGAGGCACAGGAGCCCACTGGAACCCACATATATTCGATCTCCAATACTCTCTACCTTACCACATTCACACAGCAACAGTGAACGATACAAAGAACGCTAAAATCGATTACGTTTTAATCTACAGCATAAACGTTGTATTAGCAAGCAGTAAAGATCCTTCGTATGGTAAGATACTCTTCATTATTTTCCGTCCAGCCCTAATAATATGTTATAATACCTGTAAAAGCAATGATCCATGTGTAAAACTTCTTATTGTGGGTATATATTTAAATCTATTTCTCCTATTATAAATTTTAACATTGGGGGTTAGGCAGGCTGAGGGACAAGTGTGCTGGGCTACAGAGTAATGAAGGGTAATGAAGATATGCACGTGTGGGAACAGGGCGTACCCCTTCTGTCTTACGTTGATCTAGCCTTTTAGAGGCCCTTTGGAAAGGAAGAAGCTGGAACACAGGATTAGGATGTGTTCTAGAATTTAGCAAGGTCTTTTAGAACCTGGTCAAGAATTTTAGAAGGTGTTAGTATTCCATCTGTCATTGTACTTAAGGTTATTAACACTTCTCCAATGCCTACATTCAGAAATACTGCACTTCATTTCATTTTCCGTTAATCTCTGAAATGAGGGTTTCACGGTTTTCGGTTATAGAAAAGAGAGATGGTAAAAGAGGACACAGGGGACGGGCCCTTCCCAGTGATCATGGGTCGGTATGTATAGTGGGATTGAAGCGCATGTAAACTTAAGATGCATATCAGACACTGAGCCCATTCCTGGGAATGCCAAATTGACTGCTTGTGTAAGCAGAGGGCACACAGACACACAGAGACATGCACAGTCACACACACACGTACATATACACACACACACACACACACACAGGGACACACTGTCAGATAGAAGCAGCAAACACCCAGACACACTTGATGCCATGTGCTCCACAATGGACCCTGGGTTTGACGATGAATGGAGTTCCCACGCCTCTGTGAAGGAGAGGGCACAGACCCCTCCTTATAGCATTCACACACACACACACACACACACACACACACACACAGGCACACCGAATTCACAGAAGTATCAATCACACATTTAAGTGCAAACGTACACACCTTTTTACTTTTACTCTCACTGAAACAAAAACACACTTATCACACTGAGTGTGGACAGAATACATTGCTCAAGACAAAAATAGAAATATCAGATTTTTGACTCATGATCCTACTAAATATTTCCACCGAGAAGTGTTTTTGTGTGAAAATTGATTGATGAGACAAACCGGGAACGGAACAAAATGTAGAACAGGCGAGATTTCGCGAAGAAAATGTTCAGTGCAATAAATATCATAAATATCGGTGTGAATTTTCTTTGAATGTGATGTGAGATTTTGCATGTGTGTGTTCTTGGGCCCGTGTAGGTGTGTGTGTGAGAATGAGACTGACTTAATTGCATTGGGTGTGTCCATTTTATTACAATATTAATAGTTATTTTGTTAGGGGTGATTGCATGATAAAATATGTGTCATCAGTTAATAATGTTTGGGAGGACAGTATTACACTGGATTTCAATTAGTCTAAAATACTCATATATTTGCAGGAATTTGTGAAAGGAAATCTTTTTTTTCAGTTGAACAATCAAGGGTTGTATTCATTTTAATATTGTAATACACACTTTTTTGCCATTATATTTCCTTTGCCATTTATGGAGTTCCACATAGTTTAGGATAGTTTGCCAATGACTTTTAAAAACAAATAGTACAAACTTCTACAACCTTGAACTAGTTGATGTTTGAGGTTAACATTTTATAAATGGTGCAGCATTTCAGGTTTGGGATTGTGTCTCAGAATGCATCTGCGCTTTTCTGTGTGCGTTTAAGCCTGTTCGGGTTTATCTTAATTAACTTATCCTTTTCCAGGTTTATCCTAATTTTAGCAACATTTAAACATGTATATTATACAGGTGGAAAATAAAAACAACTTGTGTTTGTTAGTTTGTGAAAATGTATTTCCTAATTTGTTTCTATAATAAAAATATTTGTTTCTGGTTTATAGAAATTAAACTAACTTTAAGAAACATATAGCATCTTTGTGTTTTAGTGATCTAATTACTAAAAGTTTTTTATTATTATTGTAGTTGCAATACATTAGTCGTGGTTAGAAATCAGTTAATGAAATGAAGATAATAATCAGAGAATTCACTGAGAGGAAAGCGTATAATTTGCGACAATAAAAAAAAAAACGTTTGAATAGACATTCACATTAATCAACGACACAGTCTATGAACTTCGGTATTTGGGCCAAAATACCTATGTTCAATAGAGAAACGTGTTATCTGAACAAGGAAACAAAGCGACAGAGAACATTTACTTTGTTCCGCAGCTTCTGTGAAACTTCATTGAAGTCGGTAACAACCTAGATGTACTGCAGGACATTTCTGTACTGTATTATGAGCTCTGATCACTTGAGCATATGTGAACTCAGTCTTAATGATATTTCTAAGAAGTTTGGCCGGGGAAAGCATAAGCCCGGAGTGTCCTGGTACCAGTCAACAGAGACACTTGGCATTCTGCCCTCCCCAAAAGTCGCTATGGCCCTTTGTTACTAAATCAAAGTGATACATTTTCTATGTATTTCAATTATGTTGATTTTAATATAGATCTCATTTCTTACAGCAGAAAATGTAGGGAAGGAGTGAGAGAGAGAGGGTGGCCGAGATGAGTCCGAAACCCCCGTCGCCAGGGGGCATACGAGGTACTGAGTTAAAAGCCTAGATGGAACATTTACATGAGTTTCTGTGCCCAGCTCTAATGGCTACAAGACTGTAAGCATTTGTTTCTATGTTTGTGGTTTGTCTGACGAGCTTTACATTTCTCTCAGACATTTAGATGGAGTTGTTTGAAATATGTACCATTTCATTTGTTTGCCGTTTTAGGATTGTGACGAGGGGGAATGGACCCGGGATTGAAGGTGAGGATGTTTTATTTAATACATTTAATCTTGGTTCCTGTTGCACAGTTTGAACTGGGTTGGTGCTTGGCTTGAAATAATGTGTCTTGCCGGCGTTTTTCAGTAGCCTTCACTGACACAACGTTAGTCAAATGTTAATGGTGCGCTTGTTTGTTATAAGGGCACCCATCTGTCTCTCGCAATTGCTGTATAGATGTAACAGTAGTGAGAGGAAGTCTGATCTGGTAGTCTGTCAGTGCACGAGTGTTAGTGTTCTGTTGAGTACTGTAACAGAAGCTAGTACCCTGAATCTGGCAAATTCGACAGTGAAAAAGAACGGTAACTTCAGCACCTCAAAGGTCGGACAAATATAAAGCGAAACAGCAGACTGGGCACTCTGGTTGGCAGAGAAACGGCAATCAGGGCATCACACTAGGTTGGCACCCTGAACTACAGCAACACCTTCTTTTCAATGGGCACCTCAGAGTAAGACGGCAATCAGAAGACCTTCCAGGCTTTGTTTCCGAGCTTGGGGAAAAAGCGCCACCTGTTGTTCATTTTGAAAGGTACTGTACATTGAAAGGACTTGTTTTAGGATGATGCTTCTGGGATAAGTAACCTTGTCTGAGACACAGTTTTGTGTTATTGTCCATAGTGAATGCTTGGCCTTCAGCTCACTGGGCTAACAGTATATTTGCAGAATATTGAAATGTTACATTCTTTCCAACACCACTGACACACCTTGAAAATAATTGCAAAAGAATACTCTGCCTTACCTGCACCCTGAAGAAATTGATGCGACACTAAACATTTTACAACAGCACATGCAGCATTTGGGCTTTGTCAGGATCCAGCTCCTCTTCATATGAATCTCAAGTCCCTGACTGTGGAGTGGCTGGCTTTGTTTTGGCCTCTCTGGTCCGGCAAGAGGCCCCAGGAAGTCAGATGTGGAGCCAGAGTATTGACACCTAAAGTAACAAACACCTCGTGGTATAGCCCTGCTACAATACCGATGGGCAGATTACTCAACACAGACAAAGCTTGGACATGAACAAAAAATATTTATTCATGGAAAATTGCCATTGAGAGTTCAATTCAATCCATGATAACGTGTAACCAGGATTCATTTAACTGGCCAGTTATAGTCTAATACAAATACATATTTGATTCTGTTTGCATCCTATAAAAACGTTTTTTAAAGGAGAGCCGACACTATTTGTATCATTATTTCTTTTTACTTTTTTTGACAGAGAGAATCATAGGGAAACCGAGGAAGAGGAGACATAATGGTGAAGGGTAGAGCCGGGCACTGAACGCTGGTCTTTGACAAAGAGCTGCATAAATGAAGGCAATGGAGAGTGTTACCAGTGGACCACGGCTGTGCACAACATACTCATTCTTATCCTGTAGTATGTGATTCTAGTCCTCTAAATAGAAATTGTTATATATTAGTAATTTATAACCATCTTATTATAGATACCAATCTATTAGTACAGTATTTTAATCATTTTGGTACGTATGGTCTCCCTCCTTTTGGTTGCAGTAGGTGTAACATTGGCCAACTTTGGATTTAAAGACGGCTATATATACACTGGAACTGAGCCCAAAAATGTTAGACACTGACTGGTACAGTCTATTTCCTCTAATAGCCATGGGGTTGTATCTAAACATTTGACTGGTCTCAGCTGGAGAAGACATACCAGGACACTGGCCGAGTGTTCTCTTCTTGAAGCAGAATGACATTGACAACATACATTTTTATCATATTAATGCAAAACAAAATATATAACAGGTAAGGTAACTACCAACGACACTGTTTCACCCACCCAAACCCACTCCAACTGACCTGCTGGTTTGTACAAAAAGGACTGATATGCATTTCAGCTAAATACAGTATAAATCGCTTATTTTTCATTTTGACTGAAACACCCTGTCTCCAGAAACAGATGGACAGTATGTGTCATTTACAAGCAAATCGCTTGGTTCTGGCGATCTGTGTGTGGGCCAGATTTGTATGGCATTTATGGGATCCTTATCCAATAAAAAAGCCACAAGTTAATTTGAGAAGGTGTGTGCGTGTGGTGACTGTGCCTCACTTTCACTCTGAAGCCCTGTGACTCACCGTTTTTGGTGGTGATATGCTTTCCATTCTATCAGTGGCTCTGTCTCCTTCAGTCTGTGGTCGGCCACAGTGCTGCCCACAGCCTCTGTGTCACAGAGAAAACTGTCAGCATTAACCACAATGTCTCACCTCTCCCCCCTCACCCCCCGAAACCAAACCACCACCAGATTGACTACAGAATGTAGCTCGCTAAGGTCCTTGTTTCTTTTTTTTCTTGCTTAGAATTTAGAAGACAAACACTCTTGACCTCACCATGACTGAAACCCTGGTCAGCAACAGACTGCTTTAAACTTGCCAACATGTCAGTTGACCCTGATCTGCCTGGCAAACTACAAGTTAATAATACAGCAACTGACAACAGAGCTACTGTTAACAAATGTGTTTGTTTCCTACAGGTGTGAACCAGAGATGTCACAAAGAGCAAAAATAATGAGTTGTTAGTGTGTATGTTTGTGTGTGTGTGTGTGTGTGTGTGTTTGTGTGTGTGTGTGTGTGTGTGTGTGTGTGTGTGTGTGTGTGTGTGTGTGTGGGTGTGTGTGTGTGTGGCGGGGCGTGCTCACCTTTTCAAATTTGAGCTCCCACACGAAGACCACTCGGGCCGAGACAAACCAACTGTCCTTTGGTGTGAGGTAGTAGGTTGTATAGTTTTAGGGTTCCACCCAAGCTGTCAGATGACTATACAACATACTGTCTTTCCTGAAGTGGCTGTAATAACATCATGTAATAACATCACAGAGGCTCCATATGAAGAATCCTTGGATGAAGTTTAGGACACTTTTGGGGGGCAATTAAAATGGAAAATGTGTGCATATGTTATTACAAGCAATATTGCATTGCTATAGCATTAATTCAGATGTTTATTATAAATAAAGTGGATACCTTTGTGTTGCAGGCTGTAGATGCTAGCTGAATAGCACGTTGGTCTTAACAGGAAATAAGATTTCTCTAAAAAGTTAATTCACATTTTCTGGTCGGACTTCAGCTCTGAACTCTAGCCGGCAGAGGGATGAGACCCTGTCTGGTCGGTGATTAATGGTGTTCGCACAGGGTGAGGTAGTAGGTTGTGTGGTTTCAGGGTTGTGATTTTACCCCATCAGGAGTTAACTATACAACCTACTGCCTTCCCTGGAGGGCAGCAACACAACGCTACATGCCACAATGAAGCTCAACACCTTTTTAAGTGGAATGACAAATCTAAGAAGGTATAGTATCTTCTACTGACTTGACTTTGACACTACACAATGTACTTATCAAAGTGTAATTTCATGTCTTTGAATTCAGATTGTGTTTACTTTGAATTGTGCAATAATTCACAGTGTACTAAATGTCTTAATAAAAAGTGAATAGTCATACTTCGTGTGTCAGCGTCTTTCATTTTTGTAACTGTATAGTTATGCATGGCCCATAAATAATAATGTAGTTGTCAGCTATGAAGAGGTTACCATATGTGGCAATTTTTGGTCCGGGACATGAAGACTAAAACATCTGCTGGATAGATAGATCAATGAATACACCAAGAGGAATACATGTCAAAATACAAGTGAAATAGGAAAGACGTATTGCAACGCTGTGTTTGAAACTGTCTACAGTCAAGCATTTGACACTGCAGGGTATGTGTCCACTCTCTCTTCCTAGACAGATGTCACGGTGTTATAGCTTTTATGAAATATAAAATATGCACACAAATAGCCATCGTGTATAGGGCAGACGGCCCTCAGTCTCAGATGCCCATATCCGGAATTTACGACCGTCGCTTGGCACAAACACTCCACCAGACACTCCACCAGACACACACTCCACCAGACAGCGTCCAAAAAGGAAAAGGAGGATTTCATGTTTATGCTGCATATCCCACCACACCATACAACTCATTTTAATGCTATTTATTAAATGTGAGGTGAGGTAATTGCCTTGGAACTCAAACAGAAATGTTCTGTTACCCTATAGGTAATGTCAAAAGGGTTGTTGTACAAAACACATTCATTATCATGTATAACCAATCAGAGACAGCCAGTGATGAATTTTCTTAATGTAGATTTATCCACGTGTGTTTTGGGACCAATCAGATGGAGGCCATCTGTTTCTGAGACCAATGTAATGGCTACCCAGGAGACCTTAGGGAGCTGTTCAGATCCAGGCTAAATCCCAAATGCTCCCTTCCCCTCAGGCCGTCCATTTGTGTATTAACATACCTACGCCATTTGCACAAGTGTCCCAAAGCTGCGAAAGTGCATATTATCAAAGGTGTAAAGGCTAATTAGACAATCTAGCTGCCCCTTTCAGCGAGTCTATAACCAACGGCTTAGGTTTATATTGTTTATTTGGGGGTGGGGGGGGGGTCAGGGTTAATGGATCCCAGGATTTTCACTCTTTTCCAGGAGGGGTCACAGTGACTTGTCTGTAATTCAACACCCCTGTCTGCAATCATGTAATCTACATGGATGAAGTGAAATTCCATAAGGCACCCTGTTATGCTGGAGTTTTGGAAGTGAAACTTCAATGACATTCAAGTGTGGGGAAATTTGGCCGTGCTGAAGAGGATGAAAACCACAATGTCTGTGTCATTCCCTGCAGTACAGCTGTGTCAGTACGGCCAGGTGTTGGAATAATTGTTACAGCCCAATGAAAATGCCTGGGGATGCAGCAGAGAATGGAGCATGAAAACAGGGTCATGGTAAAAAATGGGTCTAGAGAAGTACATAAAAAAGTTGTAGGAAATACTTTTCCCTTGGTCATTCATGATACATATTCTATATATATTAATTATATATATATTTTATATAAATTTTTATGCTTCATAAAAATCTGTACCGGACTTAACATCATGCAGCACATTTATTTTAAATAAATAGAAATCTATATATTTATAAATACCTACGGTAAAAGGTGTTTGAGGAATTTGGTTAATGACATTTATATCAGAGGGTTTTTGTCTTAACGGCATAGGCTTTTTTATTTTGTCCCCATCAAGCCTGGCTGTTTTCAGCAGAAAGGTTTTGTAGTCAGGAATGTGATTTCAGATGGACTTCAAGGTTGTTAATCATGTATCCACACCAGGTGGCGCCATATATTATTGCATTATCTGCAGCCAGGCATGCTATCCTTTACATTGTTCAATAAGATAAATACCTTGATGTAACATGAGTTAATTATGCCTGACTGATCTTACTCAGTTGCTATTTAAAATGTTAATTGCATATCAGTTAGTCTACATTTGTTTTGATCCTCTCAATGTCAGTCCTGTATTTTACAGATGGAATCATGACAAGGCACTTGATTAAATATACAGGATTAAATATAAATGAAGTTAAATGAGCTTTCCTCAATGATACGCTAATTTAGAAATCTAGGTCAGAATCCAAACTGTGACCACACTAGCAAGGGATTGAAACGTTTGAGCAAATCATTCTTGTGAAAACGTTGACCGGAGTTGGTTACTGCCTTTCAAAGCAAAATTGCAATTATGGGCATAACAGGTGTCCAGCTTGCGCCTACATGTCGACTGGATGTATTTTTATAAAGGTCATTAGGTTTTTATTGAACGGACATTCATGCAGATTCCCTTTCGAGTTATTTGTGTTGTAGGCCTGTACTCTGTGTCACTCTGTTGTTTTATCTGTTCTTTTAAATTAGCCCAACTCAGTCACAACCTGATCCTAATATGATCCCATGGCAGGTGAAGTGTTGTTGGATAGGACTAGTCAGTCCTGAAAAATAATGACTTCAATCTGGAGAGTTTTCCCCCCTGTGCTGTGGCCTTCAGTATCCAGCCAACTGTCCCAAGGAGTTGAGCGCTTAAACAATCTTCACCACATCAAGCTATCTTTAAACAGTAAAGTAAATAGCATTTCACATTCAAACTCTGTCCATCTTCTTGTATACTGATATTATAAATGTGTTCATCCATTCATTTAAATAGCGTGCAATGTTGTGTAGATGTAGTGTATTCTGTGCTCATTACCGTGAGCACAAAGCTAATCAATATATTTGATTTTACTTCTGTATGTTGGAATGTTTTTTTCTATGTTATGGTTCTGATTTCAACAGATATAACACATGACTTGTTCAATTCGATTGTAACCACAAGCAGTATGGGTGAGTGAGGGACCGACTGATTTAAGTAGTGTTTCATTATGATGCACATAGTTTTTGCAGATCAGGCATTCAACAGTAAATTTGATACTCGCGAACCTCGAAAACCGCCTGAATTCCTATTCGCTGAAATCATAGGTGTGTCAGGAGGTGTGTTTCTCCAGAGCTGTCCATAACATGCGTCATTTCCGACAGGGTCTACAGTTTTTGACAGTGGAAAGGTTACAGTAGTTTTGACAGTCATTGGCGGGCAGCACAGGCTTTTGTAAACATATAGCCTTGCGATTGCAAATCTGACAGTGCTAATATTTAAGCGCTCTGCAATCATATGGTGTCTGTGGATTGGACTATCAGCGTTGAGGTAGGTAACACTTTCTCATAGAAAACGAATCTGTTGTGTAATGATTGTGATTGTAGAAAATTCCTTAGACTTGACCATAGGAATTTGATTCCCCAGTGTTGGAAATTAAAAACCGGAATACTTTTAAGCTCATTCTAATATTTCTTAACGTTGGTGCTGAATTGCAAATGCTTAGTTTATTGAGTTAAAAGTGAGAAAAAAATGAGAAAGTTGTTTTGAAATATTGCTTTTAGTAAAACGTGTTCATGTGTTCTGATTGGCATAATCCGACATTCAACTGGGACTGTAAACAAACAAGACTGCTTTTGGCGATGCTATGGTTACAATAACTTCCACTAGACTGGGCTAAGCTACATTTCTATACAAAGTAATACTGATGCACAATACTGCATATAAAACATGCATTCATCTCTTGTTCTCAAAATACCAGTGGTGTGACAGGAAACTGTCCCAAGAATAGCTGCTTACACTTGTGCACCTGCTTTTATCATAATCTGGTGAGACATTTAAGTAGAGAAAATAAATGAAGTTGCTATGTTTTGTGCACACTATATTCACAAAAAACTCATCATAGCTTGGTCTCCTTACAGCTAGAATAATTTAATAATCTAATCTTTATTTTGAATATCTTTTGAAGTGTTTAAAGTAATCTGTATTGCTAAAAACATGTAATGCATCTGAAATTATATGCCATTAATTTAAAAGATGTATGCCACCCTCTGAATTGAGATGTTGTATGAATGTCTCCAATCTTACAAAATAAAAAACAGTGTAAACTATTTGTTATCAAAGAGGTTACAGACATTAACTGCTGCAGATTTTATTTTGTGGAATTGTAGAAATGGGATTTGGGATTTTCCCTAAAAGAGTTATAAACAGTTACTTCCTTAATACATTTCTTCTTCTTTTGGTAGTCTTTGTCCCTTGTGTTGTATTTTATTGAACCACATTCCCACCTGTATTGCATGCAGTCTGAATATTGTATGTAACCCCCCGACGCTCCTGTCCCTTCAACTCATGCAGGGTGGTGTTTGTACTGGTGAGAACATCTGACTGCTTAACCCTACCCCCAACACGGAGCTCCTATTCCGTCCTTTTAAAGCACTAAAAGATATCTTGTAAACTACATGGTTCGAAGCGTCAGTGCTAAAATCCCTGCTGTATGAGAATTTGTACTATTCTAATTGTGTTGGTAACTGGTTGATATAACTAATTATAGCCCAGAGGCTAGAGATGTACTGGGGCCCAGAGGTTAGAGAAGTACTGGGGCCCAGAGTTTAGAGATGTACTGGAGCCCAGAGTTTAGAGATGTACTGGGGCCCAAGGCTAGTGATGTACTGGGGCCCAGAGGTTAGAGATGTACTGGGGCCCAGAGGCTAGAGATGTACTGGGGCCCAGAGGCTAGAGATGTACTGGGGCCCAGAGGCTAGAGATGTACTGGGGCCCAGAGGCTAGAGATGTACTGGGGCCCAGAGGCTAGAGATGTACTGGGGCCCAGAGGTTAGAGGTATTGGGGCCCAGAGGTTAGGGATGTACTGGGGCCCAGAGGTTAGAGATGTACTGGGGCCCAGAGATTAGAGATGTACTGGGGCCCAGAGATTAGAGATGTACTGGGGCCCAGAGATTAGAGATGTACTGGGGCCCAGAGGTTAGGGATGTACTGGGGCCCAGAGGTTGGAGATGTACTGGGGCCCTAGAAGTTGTGGAGTACTGTAAGAACTATCAGAACCATAGTAACTTAAGGCCCAAGCAACAAGTGTGATAGAACTTTACAATTCACAGTAGGGGAATTGCCAGCAACAATGCTTTTTCTAGTGGTTAACACTAATTATTTCTTGTTTGTGAAATACAGATTAACTATAGGTGGTGTAATGATAAATGTTCATTATTGGAGAAAAAGTCAACTTCTTGACAATATCTGATAGTGAGCTATACTGTACATGCTGTTATCTGTCATTATGGACTTCAGACTATCCCTTCAAAACGTCTCTGATTGATTTTACTTTCTGCTCTTATTCAAATTTGTTTTTGTGCTGAAGGGTTACATAGACCTGTATTATCTGTTAAAATGTATTTCTTTAATCCCATTTTGTCAGAAATGTTTAATCCATGATCCGTTAATCAAAAAATGTACCTTTGGTATGAATTACTGGTCTGGACCCAGAAGGAATACCCTAAGTGATGGGGAGATGCAAAATACTTCTGCAGTTGACAGATTTAGTAGACTCCAGGGGTGTTTATGGGTGTACCTAGGGGCCCGTGTCATGCCCTGTTAGATCTCCTCTGTTCCTGTCTGAAGACACAGTGTTTGCATGACTGGCCGTTATCTGGGGTTATGGTTGGAATCAGTGAATAGTAGAAAAAATGGTTCAACAAACCACACACACACACACACACACACACACACTCTCGTAATGCATGAGGAATAATATATTTAAAAAAAAAAGTGGATATGTAATTTCCTGTCAGAACTTGAGTCAGTGATGGGACTATTTTAATTAACTTGAATGCCGCTGTTGCTACATCAATCCAGTCATTGTTGAATTCAATTCTGGGATAAGTGTTGTGTTTACCTGGAAAAGACACCTGTGAAAAACTGAAAGGTTTGCTTTGGGCTACTGTTTGTGGTTGAAGCTCAAACTTTGGTTTCCAATGTAACTGTCTAATCCAGAGGACAGATGTGAACAGCTGGTTCATTTACCAAAGCTGTGTTACAGTCTTAGTTTTGGATGGAGCTAAGATAAGTTGTGCAAAGATGCTGGGATTTACTGTCTCAGAAGATTTACTTTGAAATGTGCAGTTTCTGGGAACCTCTGTGTTTGTCTGACTCAGTCACGGTTTTTGGAAATATCATTAGTCCTAGTATGACCTATGACCCTTAGTAAGCAAGTATTTCTCTATGGTCTATAGCTAACAATATCTACCATAACAACACAGACACAGCTGCTTGTTGAGATCAATTTCAGGCAAACAAGTTATCTTGTTTGGTTGATGAATTTCTGGTCACTAAAGACAATTCTAGAAGTTTTATACTGCCTTCAGAAAGTATTCAGATCCCTTGACTTTCTGAACATTTTGTTGTGTTACAAAACAACAGACCATCACTGTCTTGGTTGTGTGCTTAGGGCAGATCCTTCACCATGCAATGATCCACTTCATGTCATACGTCCTTGACTCATGAGTTGCTTGGATTCTAAAGGATTCCAAACATATTCAATTTATTTTGTGGGGAGCTGTATGGTGGAGCTTTGTGGGGAGCTGTATGGTGGAGCTTTGTGGGGAGCTGTGTTGTGGAGCTTTGGGGGGAGCTGTATTGTGGAACTTTGTGGGGATCTGTATTGTGGAGCTTTGTGTTGTGGAGCTTTGGGGGGAGCTGTTTTGTGGAGCTTTGTGGGGACCTGTGTTGTGGAGCTTTGTGGGGAGCTGTGTTGTGAAGCTTTGGGGGGAGCTGTGCTGTGGAGCTGTGTGGAGGGTTATTTTGTGGAGCCCTGTTGTGGAGCTTTGTCTGGAGCTGTGTTTTTGAGTCAGATAGAGTAGCACCCAATAGAATCGGCAGCTTTGGTCCAACTGTAGGGATGAATTGGTCATGGTTGCATTGGTTACCACCACAGCTAGATGGTATGTCACTTGACACTCCCTGAAAAGGTGTTGATCAGTGCATGTGTGTGTGTGGTATGTCTGTGTGTCTTCTTGTGCAGTTTAGGTCGAAGTTATTGTGAAGACAACCAGAAACTGAGTAGTGGAATTCAGTTATTAGTGGCCAAAATTTTTTCCTGATCACATATGATATTGAAAAAGGCCTTAAAGCTGTAATTGTACGTTATCGTTATCCTCGGTTAACAACAGAATCCCAACCCAGGCTAATGCAGCCAGTTCGTGGGAACCAAGGTGATAATATACTTTATACACCCTCAAAGTCAACAAAATGAAGATCATTTCCTGACATACCGTACATAGTTCCTTGTTCTGTGTCTGCGTTCGTACCTAATCTCAGCTTGTATGCATCATTCTTTCTCCCCAGTGTTGTTGTATAATACCAAGAAAAGATTGCTCAAATTGTCCCATGTTTTTCCTCCATCGTTCTCATTTTCATGCTGTCTCTCCTTCCTCCCTTCCCCCCATTTCCTCTCTCTCTCCCTCTCTCTCTTCTTACATATCCCTCTGTATGCAGCCGTCTGATGTGCGATCTGGAGTGGTTCCCGGCCCAGCGGCATCATGGTAGACATCTCGCTCTCCTACGACCCACCATCCCATCTGGGAGAGTCCCTTCTGGGCAGCCCGCTGTGTGGAGACCTGATCACAGACATGGATGACCTGGAGGATTTATCTCAGTCCATCGAGGATGACACCCTCAGCTCCTTTGACCTGTACCCTGAGTACTGCACCACTGGCCCTGGGTCAGAGAACT
The DNA here is from genome assembly GCA_016801105.1 of Esox niger. NCBI lineage: Eukaryota > Metazoa > Chordata > Actinopteri > Esociformes > Esocidae > Esox > Esox niger. The sequence goes on from JACXGJ010000630.1 coordinate 42,616, forward strand.
CCATTACCCTGGGTATGTTTCTATGTTTCTTTATGTACGTTCAGCCGTTCAACCAAGGTCACACACACACACACACAATCACCTTGTGCCATTACTCTATTTCTGTCTCCTCTGACCCACTATCTCGTGACAGGAAACATTGACAAGCCCAACCTGGACTCCCTGCAGTGGTGATATGTTTAGATTTGTCCTACAGACCCATCTGCACTGTGTCTCTGTAGCTTTTTTTTCCCAGAAAGACTGTGACAGTCCCAACATTCCTGAATGGACTTAAAAACACATACTTCCTCACTAATCTGAGAAAGACAAGCTGACCCAAATTCCTGAGGTCTCTACTGCAACAAGTCTGTAATAGACTTACGTATTAAGTCTGGTGAACCAGGGCAAAGGACTATTAGCAGGAAATTGTGCCATAGCAATACTGCCCACAGGTCTTCTGTAACACCAAACGGTAGCAAGGGAATTGGTTGCAATTATACATGAACAAAGTAGCTACCCTTCATGACAGTATATGTAAATCTACTGTGTAATATAATTTTTTTGGTCTAGCGCCAGTTTGGAAAAGGCCCACTTCCTTCTAGAAAGGCTGGTTTGATGTGCTATGAGAAGTGTGGATAATGAAGGGACTATACCGTCAGACTTCATGGTGGCACCCTACACTGATTAGAAATCCCCATTTCCAAGTGACTAATCAGTATATTTTGTTTTACATTGGACTCAAAACAACACTCATATTTTGCTATACTGTTTCTTGTTTAAATATGTAGCCTTGCTAGTGACAGCAGTCACCTGTGTGGCAATGGAAACCTTTAGTTACCCAACATCTTTTGTATATACCCTGACGCTCATTTTGTTGTTTTTTGTGTAGACACCTTCACCCCAGCCTCCAGCCCATCCTCAGGGGTTTTAGAGGTTGGCACGTCTACGACGATGAACCAAGAGGACTCCCTCAAACTGGAGTGTCGCGTGTGTATGGACCGCGCTTCCGGCTTCCACTATGGAGTGCACGCCTGTGAGGGCTGCAAGGTGAATGGATAATAGATGCACAGACAGAGACATCCTGTATTCAGACTGACATTGACATACAAACACAGACATAACCAAACCATGCAATGTTGTTTGAGTTTGTGTCAAATCTCTGAAAGAAATATAATTGTACTGTAGAGGAAATCAACATATTTGTTTTGTTCGTTATCAAATATATATAAAAAACGAAATGTCTACACTGTATTTTCAGAAATTGCTATTAGTATATTTTCAGTAATGAAGGTGAAGTGTCACCGCTTGTCTGATAATATGCTGTTATAGATGCACATTGAGGAGAGCAAGGTACCAGTGCCAGAGAGGAAAACCCTGCGGAAGCAGGATTGCTTCAGTCCATTTATCCAGGTTGCTGTGTTGAAGGTGTTCATGCCAAAAGCACCAATCAGTTTTCTTTTACTCATGTAAAAATTCTACATATACTGGAGAAAGTGTCAAGCAAATTCACATATCGGGCAATGTGAAAGAGACACCTGGGAATAGTTAGGGTGGCAATCGGTTGTAGGTGTAACTTAATCAGTTTTTCCCTTCCTCTTTGGGTTATTGTAAAAAAACTCCAAAACATGAATTCCACTCCAAAAAAAACCTCCAAAACATGAGTGATTTACAGCATAATATTTGTTGAATGTAGCTGAAGCAACACGTCATGTATAGGATATAGCTAATATAAGAATGCGGCATGGTGGGTTTCCTGTCAGAGCATTGCACTATATGAAAACAGATCATTATTATTCCTGCCTAGTACAGGATATGTTATTGCTGTAGCTAGCAAGCCTGTCCAAAGTTGGCAAATTCTCAATCTGAAGTATACTAAGTTCTAATATTATGTGGATGGCAAAGGGCACAGAATGAAACTAGCACAATTCCACAGTGAAAGGCTAATGGCTGACAATAGTCAAGTCAATCTAGCAAGTTCTCAGTGGGTCCTTTCCAAGATGTTCACAATAGTGCATTGTGGTTATTTCCGAAGACATCAGAAAATGTGTTCATGCATTTTTCTAAAACCCAAAACATAACTGTCTTTTGGGGTTGTAGGGTACAAGATTGTGACTACATCTGTGTATGTTTCTACATCTTTGACCATTCTACATCTTGTTACTTTGGTGAGTAAAAACCTCATGCCACTTACCTTTTAAGTACAAAAAGTATTCCGCTTTAAGTAATTCTGAATGCATCAAAAAATCCAAATAAAACACTCATAAGACAGGAAACAGTGGGTATTTCATGTAATTTTAATATTCTAATGAAATGTTTAAAGTATATTTAAATATTCCTTGTCAAACAAACCCAGTGACAGGCATGGCTTGTTTTTTTTTGGAGAGCAATGAAGTGGCTAATGGAAAGTTTTTCAGGAATGTGTGTTGTCATGTGAGGAGTGGTGCGTGTTTGTTGTGTGTGCTCATGTGCGAGCCTGTGGTGTCCGTGTGCATGCGCTCTGCTCGGCGCAGCTGTGATGTGAACGGCAAGGGTCGCTTCAGATTCAACAGTTCACTCTGGAAGAATTCTATTCACAGAATAATTGTGATTGTTACAATTACGATTCATGTTATAGTGGTTGATCCAGGCACCAGTTCAAGTTGTCCAGAGCAAGAGCACACAAGTTCTCAATGCCATTCTCTGATTCCCCTTATGTAATATTCAATCTGTATCTCCAATATTGAGTATCCTTACTGGTATGGCCAGATGTTGGTCCTAAGGTATAGAGTATAACAATGGCCCAATGTTTTTCCTGGTCATATTGCAAAGTTAGGACAGTGTGTGGTTTGTGGGCTGCAGTTCAATCAGTGACCTACCGTTGACGACTCTGACTGAAGAAATGTCCTATGGCTGTCATTAGTGTATGTCTACTCTGGGCTGGGGCCCAGCTAGCCCCAATCACAGCCATGTCAGACAAAAGAAGTCGTGCCAAAGGCACCTGACCAGATGTTATTCTTGGCATGTCTGACCACACCATGGCGTTATCCAGACACCTGGTCTAAGGCCGTCCTTCGTTGTTTTGGAGATGCTGTAAATTATGTTATGTAGTATACTGTATATCTACAGTGCCTTCTGAAAGTATTCTGTTCCCCTTAAAAGTATCCGTATTTTGTTGTGTGAGAGACCTTCTTTAAAGTTGAAATAATTGTGTGCTGTAAATGTACACACAATGCACCATAATGACAGAACAAAATCACGTTTTTGGAATTATTTTGTTGGTGAATGGCGATCTTCAGTTCTCCCTAGAGTACAGGCATTGGCTGTGGACATTCACGGACCACTCCTGAAACCACTCCTACGTTGTCTTTTCTGTCTGCTTAAGGTCATTGTTGGGCTGAAAGATCAATCTTCACCCCGGTTTTTTTGCACTTGGCATTCAGGCCTCGGTTTGATTTTGGCCTCATCAGACCAAATCATTTTTCCCTCATGCTCTCAGATTTCTTCAGGCAGCAGGTCTTATGCCTTTTACTCTGGAATGGCTTCCGTATCACCACTCTACAAAGGCCTGATTGTTGGCGCAATGCTTAGATGTATTTTGGCAGGTTCTCCCTTCTCTGCAGAGAAACTCTGAAGCTCTGTTACAGTGGTCATTGGGGTCTTGGTCACATATCTGACCAAGGCCTTCCTTGCCTGGATACTTAGTTTAGTTACTTCAGTTTTTTATTTTAAAATAATTTCACACACATTTCTAATAGTTTTGTCATTATGGGATAATGTGTGTAGATCAAATATATGTAATAATTTATTCTATAACAACAAAAGGTGGAGAAAGTTTAGGTGTCTTATTCCAGTGGCTGTGTGTATATGGCAGTTTGTGGTTACATTTCTGAAAATCCAATTCTAATCTAATCTGTTTCCTGCAGTATTAACTGCCAAAAAACACCTAACATATAAACCATAGTACACAGCAAACTCGCCAGTGTTAAATTAACATTGAGTTTTTTAAATGTATCAGTTTCAGGGTCTTTACTTTAGTCTATTGCCTTTCACAGGGTACCTTGCCTTTCACTTAATTTTAGAGTTACTACCTATTTCTGTATTTTGTAGTTACAGACAAAAGGATTGTGAATTCAAGGCTGGTCCTAGACTTTTGCTGGTCCTATACAATATTCGGTTGCCTCAAACATACTGGCACCCACTTGACAGCAGAGACAGAAACATTAATAGTTACATGCTCATTTGCCACAAGTCAATATATTTCAACATTAGGTGAAAAAAAAATTAAGAACTGTTCAACTAAATTCCTTAGAATTATTTGGCAGTGGGTCAGAAAGATGATTTTCTCATTTTAACGGTAATAGAAAAACAGGAACCCCTTTTCACTCAGCCTTATTTGAAGTCTGATGATATTGCCTGTGTGCTTGATGCAACCGGGACCTTATCTCCAAACAATAGGGGGCCTTGCCTTTTCCTCAAACACATCAGGCCTCTGGAACTCCCTTCCTGACAATCTCAGGGGATGTTCAGACTGTTTACGGGCCTTTGGATTCATCTTTATCGGCTGTCCTGACATTCTTCCTATACGGCTGTATTTATGATTAAAAACAAATACATGTTTTAGCCATGGCTAATTCAGTGACTCAAATGAGAAAAACTGCTGATTAATAGCCACATTTCCAATTTGTACCTGGTGTATTGTACTATACATAATCTGGATAGTAAATGTATCTGATTGTCACCGAGCAGTTTTGTAGCATTTGTCTTGTATGCCCGCCGCTGGCCCTGCACTCATTCATTTTCAGGCTTGTGGCAATACAACAATACTGAGCTGGTATTTTATCACATACACTTTTTGTTTTACGGGCAATGTCAGGCTGTACATGAAATTATGCCATGTTATGTGTAATTCCCAGAGTAGAGATTTCTAACATTTGGAATTTGACTGAAAAGAAATTAAAGCATTTGAGATTGTACAGTATTATTGTACCATCTACATTTAATGAGAAATAGAAAAGTATATAAAATGTGTGTTTTCAACAACAATTTTCTACAACCGGTATCAAAAATGTTTTGCTCTTTGTGGCAGAATTGAATCCAGGAAAGGAGAAAGAGTGACAGCAATATGGCTAAGTTCCTAGGGAAGGCTTGTTTTTACATGTTGCTCCATTATTAAGGGAAATTTGGCGAGTAAAAAACCTGCTCACGAGCCCTCATTTCTTCCATTTACTTAAAGATAGCGATGGTTTCAGTTAGCTATGGTTTCATTTTGAAATGTTTAAAGAACTAAACCCTAGATTACAGTTGATTAGCTGATAGACTGGGGGTGATAAGGAACCATTTTACATCCAGTTTTAAAATAGTGAAATTCTCCTTTAATATCTGGAATCAACACTCAAACTAAAACACCAAACTAGCCAACACTAGCAAATTTGCGGTGTGAGTGGATTGAAATTAATCTGTACTGCAAAAAATAATTCAAAAACGACAGAGATTTGAGAATTAAGGCTTTCAGTCATCAGGTTTTGTAGGAATGCAGGGGCCAGTATGCACTGGAGTTGGCTGTGTCAGGAGTTGAAAAGTGTTCTTTTAATTTCAGACACAGTAGCTGTGATTGTGTGAATGTTTAGTATGATGACAAACCCTTCTTTGAGGGTTTCCATACAGGCTGATGTTTGTACTTTAGTCTTCCGACAGAGTATGTGTGGGCTATAGTGCCTTCAATTAATCTCCATCCCCCTCTCTTTCACTTCCTGTGACAATCTTGCCCTAGCAGAGGAATAGTCAAAGATCAGAAATATATCTCCTTATACTGTGTTTCTTTTGTCTGATGCCCTGTTGCTTGTGGAATATTCACCTCAGCAAAAGACAGTGTTGAGGTCCAAATATGAGGGTGTGATGGAATTTGCTGTTGGTTAGACCATTTCTGTACATTTTTTGACATTGGGAAATATCAAGGGAATGGATAGCCACAGGCAGCATGTACACTATGTTTCCCTCTCCCATCTGTTTTCCATATCTTTGTGTTTTAGTGTTCAGTTTCAAGACATTACAACTACATGATATATGACAGTCAAATGTTTCTTGTGGTTATTCTTTAATTTCAATATCCTCTTCATTTGCTAAGAGATGACGTGAAGTGTTGTCGTTGTTGACATGTTTTGTGTGTCCTGCCCTGTATAATTGTGCAATTCCTATGTCTTGAACATGTTTTCTAGCTTAATGGGTACAATATGTCCTGACCTTCCGGTGCTTTTTCCCAATATCCAGCCTGTTGTTGTATTGGGAATGTCACACATTGTAAATAGTACAGTACATAGTTGTCAGAGAACACGTATTGGCAGGTTTCCCAACATCCTGGTTTTAACCCAACAGTCTGCAACGGCTCTGGGCCTTAGTCTCAGTTAGTATCTAACAAACCAACATAATCCGAAGTAGGGCACTAAATGGGGAATAGGGTGATTTGGTTTTTCTTCCAGGTTTTTGAGAAACCAGTTAGCAATGACAAATGTTCTTTGTGTAGTACAGGTCAGAAGGGATACTATAGTTCTACTCAGAAGTTTTCTTCGTAAAGGAAATTGACCTTACCTACTCCAATTATTGATCCAATACCAAAACAGTGATGGTATGTAAGTGAATATTTGATTAACAAATTGGTCATTGTTAAAATTAGGCATGATTGGGATAGGCTAACTGTAGTATTGTTTACTTCTGTAAAACTAATGTGAAGTTCCTATCTTTCTGTCTCTGTCTGACAGGGATTTTTCAGAAGGACCATCAGACTCAAGCTGGAATATGACAAGTGTGAACAACACTGTAAAATACAAAAGAAGAATCGAAACAAGTGCCAATACTGTCGCTTCCACAAGTGTCTTGCTGTAGGCATGTCCCACAATGGTAATAACTGATTTAATCTCTCAGTGTCCACAGAAATATTCCCAGAATATAAAAGGTATTTCGATACAATCGTTGAAAATATGTCTGTCCTACAAGGTGTACAATTTTAAATGTATCATCCTGTACTGAACTTTCCTGCTAAATAAATGTTTTATGGTACTTTTCCTTCATAAAGACATTCAAAACGGGCAGTGAGTTTGAGGATTAAAGAAGGATTTTAATTCCCACAATTTAAATCCTGACCATTTTAATTTCCCTAAAGATCAACCATCCTACCTTTAAATGTCCATTAATTATTACATAATTTTAATTTCCTGTTGCCACAAGATTTTTTCCTATTGTGGTAACCTGTGTTTAAGCAAGCATCCTAATCTTGATAGCAATCTTAAAATTTTTAAAAAAAAAAGTAATCTGAAGACCCCCTAAATATTAAGCAGTTAACATTTTGAGTGTACATAAAGCCTCACAGAGAACAAGGTCATTGGCATTGGAATGCTACCAATAAAAAAATTCCCCCTTATCTCAAGGAGACGATCGCTATCACTGGGATGCATCAGTGATATCACAGCTATAAAAGCTATCATAACCTTATTACTAGGGTGGAGCTAGAGTGTGTTGTTTACTCCAGACCTGGCCTTATATATGTTTTAATATGACATTTTATGGGACTGCTTTGTGACTTGGAGATAGCACAGGATACACTACCCTACAATGTCCAGGGGTTCACTGAGGTCAACACTGCTCACTCACACAGTCAAGTGTAGCACTTGGTTTGTTTATTGATAATAGCAAATAACTGAAAGCCCCCCCCCATCTAAATAGTCATTCACAAGGCTTTATGTCTCTCTCTCACTCTCACTCTCACTCACACTCACACTCACACTCTCACTCTCACTCTCACTCTCACTCTCACTCTCACTCTCACTCTCACTCTCACTCTCACTCTCACTCTCACTCTCACTCACACTCACACTCACACTCACACTCACACTCTCTCTCTCCTGTTATGTGTCTACACAGCCATACGGTTTGGTCGGATACCACAGTCAGAGAAGATGAAGCTGAAAGCTGAAAGCCAGACAAAGGAGAGAGTGGAGGCAGAAGACCCCAATCAGGTGGACTGCAAGACCCTGGTCCGACAGATCCAGGAAGCCTACATAAAGAACTTCAACATGAGCAAAGCTAAAGCTCGAGTGATACTGTCCGGCAAGACCAGCACACCTGTGAGGACACACAAAATAATGTTGGGTTAAAACATCCCAATTTGGGGTATTTGGTTAACCAGTGCTGGGTTAATGTTGGACTGAAAACGCGTTGGATTTTTGTGTTATTTTGACCTTGCCAGTTGGATTTAGAAAATAACACAACATGCTGGGTTGTTTGGATTTGCCAAATATAGATACTTTAATCACTGTTTTTTATTCACTTGCTTGCTGGATCTTTTTATTTGTCCCATCTGTTTTTTTGACATTTTCACGATTATTAGTGGCATCGTTTTCAAATAGATTTTCGTAGATACCTGTGATGCCATCTCAACAGTAAACATTTTATATTTCCATTTCATTTTTGGGGCACTTGTAATGCATATTCTATTATAAATGTAAACTGCTCCCAGTATAATATGTTAATAATACATATTTAAAGAAGATACAGGCATTTTTAAAGACATAAACCATTTCAAGAACACATCATCCCTGTGCTACTTAGTGGGCAGCTTCAGCAGCGATGTCTCTAAAGGGCCAGCCATTATTCACAAAATCTTGACAGAGCCTGAACCATTTGAGTATAAAGGAAAACCTATTAGTCACAGGTGTAATCACTGCTTAACATGTATTGACGCAGGGAGCTAAATGCATTTCTAATTAAAATATGTTCTATTTTGAAATATTTTTCATGTTTATACAAACTGCTATTTTCTTCCACTAAATATTTTGGAAATTGTTGATTTTCTTTAACAGTTGTATCATAATGAATCACAGTTTGTAGAGCAAAATACAATTCCCTGTACATTTGTTGATACAAATGCATTCCATACCAACTAGGTTAGTCTTTTTCTCTTTTCCGGCAGCCTTTTGTCATCCATGACATGGATACTCTCCAGCTGGCTGAGTTGACGGTGGTGGCCCAGCTGGTGGATAGAAGAGGCCCACAGGGACCAGGGTATGGGCCTGAGGAGCTCAAGAACAGGGAGGCAGAGGCCAGGCTATTCCAATGCTCCCAATGCTTTTCTGTGGAGACTGTGACAGAGCTAACAGAGTTTGCCAAGTCTGTACCAGGTTTCCAGGGCCTGGACTTGAATGACCAAGTGGGTGACCAGTGTTATAAATTTGTAGAACTTAATTAAATGTTTATGTAGAATGTGTGGTTCATGCTGTGTTTCATAAGATTCCTTGTTAATTGTCTGGTTTTGTTTTATGGATTCTGCAGCAAGACCAACAATTCCCCTGATGAAAGTTTGCTTCCTCAGCTGGAAGTTTAGGAATCCTTTCTGCAGTTTTATCAACTTCATGTTAGATGGTTAAAATTAGCCTTTGGTCAGGGGTCAGGGGTGCTTGGTTTGAGGCAATTGATAACAGAATCAACAGATCAAATAAGTACAGATACATTTTGGTTACAAGCATGTTTGGAATAACATGTCCATTAACCTGTCAAAAGTTCAACTGATTCCTACATTTGGTCTGTAAAAGAACATAGAAAAGGGCCCTGTCCGCAAGCGTATGCTTTCCACTGAAAAAGCATATGGGAAAAGGGAAAAATACATGTATTATTACATGGACAGACTTGATATTGGCTTTAGGCCACAACAGCCAATAAGATGGAAGCCAAATCAGAAATGATTCTGTGTACATGTTAGTAACGTATCTCCACTGTCCATCCATTGTATAACGCATACACATCAACATTTCAGTTGTATCTATTTGGGGCTAAAGTTATCTGAAGTTTGGAATGGCTGAAGCATGGATTCAGGTTTCTACCGGACCCTGTTAATTTAACGGTAGAGAACTCTCGTACGCTGTTTTGTAAAAAAAAAAAAAAATTATCTCCTTTAAATGGCACTGACTGACCCCCATGGCAGGTGACTTTTACAGTACACTGCGCTCTTCAGCTGTCTGGTCAACTGTAAGAACAAAGACAACAGGAACACCAATAATAGTTTTACCCTTTATTCCTGAGCCCTGCAGGTGACCCTGTTGAAGTATGGCGTGTATGAGGCCCTCTTTACACTGCTGGCCTCTTGTATGAACAAAGATGGCCTACTTGTGGGGAGTGGAGGAGGTTTCATTACCAGAGAGTTCCTCAAGAGTCTACGCCGGCCCTTCAGTGATATGATGGAACCCAAGTTCCAGTTTGCCATGAGGTTTAACTCCTTAGAGCTGGACGACAGTGATCTAGCGCTGTTCATGGCCACCATCATTTTCTGTGGAGGTACAAAACAAAACGCCGACCTGTATTACTATGGTGCAGATAATGGGGTGGATAGGCAGGCCTGCACAGCACCACATGGCTGAGTTATTTTGGAAGGGAAACAAATGACTTCAACTGTGCCATACTTTTGTAAAAAACAAGACTGTCATCAATTTCTATATAGGTCAGACCAAAACAAGCAAGAGAATTCAGATGAAGAGTCAGTACTCAAGTAATCTCTTCTTTCCCCCTTTCCTTAGACCGTCCAGGGCTGGTTGATGTGTCTCACATAGAGCAGCTCCAGGAGAACATTGTCCTGGCTCTTCGGCTCCACCTACTGGCAAACCACCCGGATGACACCTTTCTGTTCCCCAAACTGCTGCAGAAGCTGGCTGACCTAAGGGAGCTGGTCACAGAGCATGCTCAGTTGGTCCATGAGATCAAGAAGATGGAGGACACATCTTTGCATCCATTGCTGCAGGAGATCTACAGAGACATGTACTGAGAAAGCTGAAGGTGATGAAGATAATCAGTAGGACTGAACTTGAATGGACTATGCAGAGCTGGACTGGCTTGGAGGGGTTGTGCTTAATCTTGTCTTCAGGCTATTGTGCAAATCATTCATTCTTATTTGGCCGTTTTTGGTTAGACAAGTGTCCATTCAATCCAGTCCAGCATCAACCCATCACTATATATAACAAAAGAGTATCAAATTTGCCTGTAGCTAGATGCATACAACGTTAAATGCAATCTTCCTTCAAAAAGCTAGGAGCAAATGTGTTGCACAAATATTTTAGCCTTTTTGTGGTCGAAGAAAGAATGGTATCTACAGAAAGTACAGTATTTCCCCTAGAGTATTTCACTGTCACAGTGGTCATCAACAAGTACCAGAAAATTATCCTTAAATCATTTTATTTAATCCCTCTTACAACTAGTAATATCCAGACACATAGAACATTAGATGTTTTACTATCAAAGGGGGCAGTGATGTCTGCATTTCTTTTCAGCCATAAGCACAGCCATGTCACTGTTAGGCTCCCTGCCTGATCCTTTGTTTCAAGAACTTGAGAGCAAGGTGAAAGGTTCTGTATAAAAAAGTTACAGTATTTTTTATACTCAGGAGTACATTGGGAAAGGAAAATATCATATAAGATTTGCTATTAGAAATATCATGTATTTATGAGAACTGTTTTTTTTCAATTTTCCTCTGTATGTCTATCAAAGAAAATATGTGTCTCAAATCATATTTACATAATGCATGGTAAATTATCTTGCAGTTTAGGGTTGTGTTTTTAACATAATAAAGTACACTGTGTGTATTAAACTTATATTGTATCACTATATTGTATCATTCTATATGCATTCTACACTGTGTGCACAATTATTAGGCAAGTGAGTATTCTGATTGTATCATTATTTCTATGCATTTTCCTACTCCAAACCATATAACCTTGAATGCTCGTTGGATTTAATAATTTTCAGGTAAAATGTTTTGGTGTAATGAGGGGGAGTGTGGAAACAGTGAATAACACCTAATATCAGGGTGTTCATAATTATTAGGCAGCTTCATAACTTCAGGTAAAATGGGCCAAAAAGGAGATTTAAATGACATTGAAAAGTCAAGTCTTTCATTTTTCAAAACTTTTCAGACCTAAGCAACACTCTTGAAATTGCTAAACTATTGAGTTGTGACCACTGGACCATCAAAGGTTTTGTTGCGAATAGTCAACTGGGGTGCAAAAAATGCATGGAGAAGAAAAAACGAAAAGTACTTGAGAAGAATTAAACATGAAGCTACCAGGAACTCATTATCCTCCAGTGCCATCACATTCCAAAACTGTAACCTACCTGGAGTGTCCAGACGTACAAGGTGTCAAGTGCTTAGAGACATAGCCACGGTCAAGAAGGCTGAAATACAACCACCACTGATTAAGATTTGAAATGTACTGTATAGAATAGGCAAAGAAACACCTGAAAACTGAATTTTCAAAGGTTTTATGGACAGATGAAATGAGAGTGACTCTTGATGGACCTAGACAAATGATCCCGAGGCTGGATCACTAATGGAAACATGGCACCACTTCAGTCAGGCACCAGCCAGGTGGAGGAGAGGAACTGGTCTGGGCTGCTATCATTAAAGGATGAGGTAGTTGGACCTTTTCGGGTTGAAGTTGGACCAAAACACAACTCCCAAATCTACTGCCAGTTTCTTTCTGGAAGATACTTTCTTCAAACAGTTGTACAGGAAGAAGTCCTCAGCATTCAAGAAGACCATGACCTTCATGCAGTACAACGCTCCATCACATGCAACCAAGTACTCCACTGCTTGGCTAGTCAGCAAGTGCCACAAAGATGCCTGAATAATGACCTGGCCCCCTTCCTCTCCTGACTTATATCCTATTGAGAATTTGTGGGCCCTTCTGAAACGTGAGATTTAAAGTCAGGGAAGACAATACATCTCTTTCAACGGCATTTGGGAGGCTGTGGGTGCTAATTCAGCGAAAGTTCATCGTGAACAGTTCTTGAAACTGACAGACTCCATGGATGGAATCTCATGGCAGTTATTGAAAAGGATGGTGGTTATATTGATCACTGAATATTTTATAAGTGAACATTCTGTCCTCAGAGTTGATGTTGTGTCAGAAACAAGAAAAACAGGCAAGCGTAAGGATCTGAGTGACTTTGACTAGGGCCAATTTGTGATGGCTAGATAACTGGGTCAGAGTATCTCCCAAACTGCAGTCCTTGTGGGGTGTTCCTAGTCTGCAGTGGTCAGTACCTGTCAAAGTGGTTCAAGGAAGGAAAAGCAGTGAGCCGGCAACAGGGTTATGGGCTGCCAAGGCTCACTGATGCACGTGGAGAGCGAAAAGCAAGCTACTGTAACTCAAATTGCTGAAAAAGTTAATGCTGGTACTGATAGAAAGGTGTCAGAACTGATTAGCCACAGACCAGTCACGGTGCCCATATTAATGCCTGTCCATTGCAGAAAGTGCCTACAATGGGTACGTGAGGATCAGAACTGGACCACAGAGCAATGGAAGAAGGTGGCCTGGTCTGATGAATAATGTTTTCTTTTACATCATATGGATGGCCAGGTGTGTGTGCATCACTTACCTGGAGAACACATGGCACCAGGATGCACTATGGGAAGGAGGCAAGCCGGCGGAGGCATTGGGATGCTGTGGGCAATGTCCTGCTGGAATACCTTGGGTCTTGTCATTAATGTGTATGTTACTTTGACACATATTACCGGCCTAAGCATTGTTGCAGACATGTGCACCCTTTCATGGCAACAGCATTCCCTGATGGCACTGGCCTCTTTCATCAGGATAATACGCCCTGCCACAAAGCAAAAATGGTTCCGGAATGGTTTGAGGAACACATAAACGAGTTTAAGGTGCTGAATTGGTCCCCAATTTCCCCAGATCTCAATCCATTTAAGCATCTGGGGAATGTGCTGGATAAACAGGCCCCACATTTCAACATACAGGACTTAATGGTTCTGTTGCTAATGTCTTGGTGCCAAATACCACAGCACACCTTTAGAGGTCTAGTGGAGTCCGTGCCTTGGCTGGTCAGGGCTGTTTTGGCCGCAAAAGCGGGACCCACACTATATTAGGCAGGTGGTCTCAAAGTTACAGATGATCGTATTAGGCCTTCCTTCACACTCCAGTTCAGTTGGGGGCGGTAATGCACCTATGCCAACCGCCAAATATACTCCACTAACGAAGAAGATTATTACTCCAGTCCAGTAGGTGGTGACAAAACCATGTTGAGCATATTCCGAAACAACAACTGTGAAGTTGAGCAAGACCAGTCACAATGGAACCAACTACAGATGGAGTGTCTCAGAATGTATTTACTTGTCAATTGTGTAGTTTATCCACGCCGTTCACATACTATGGACAGAAACCTCCCAATACAAGGGCTATTGTGTAAGTAGATTTTTTATAACAGCGTGCTTGTGAAGATTGTGTAAACTCATGGTTTGCTAATGCTAACTGGCTAAATTAAAATTAAATTAAGGTGGTCCTAGCTAGGCTTCTTTAGCTAGTAGACTACTAGTCTAGGACACAGGCCCTAACTAGCTTCACAGTACACTTCAAGTATTGTCCATGAGTATGCCAGAAGTCAACAAACAATGTATTTAATCAGAAGGTTGTACTTCTTCCATTTAACCCTCCTGTTTCTCTTTCTATCCGACAGTTTGTTGGAAGAGTGTTTTGTGACAAAAGATCCTTTTAGTCCCGACAGAGAGAAGTTCCTTATCCTAGGATCCAACTGCAGTTTGTGCCACATTCCAGTTTGTGTTGGAACGGTATGTTTTTTGCTTGTATGCTTTACATTAACTGACTGAAATCTACAATGTCATAACCCGGGAAGCAGTTCTCGATACAGTATTATCCAGAAGGCTTCTGTTAACAAGCCTGCTTTGCGAAAACACAGTAAATTAACATCATTTTCATCATCACTTTTCTTTAGTGTGGCTTGAGTTTTTGACTGACCATATACAACATTACTGTTTGATGCTGCCTTAATCCGATACAAGGTGCTTAATGCCATAAGTTCCTGGCAGAATATTGGATTAGATGAAATTGATACAATTTGGTTCAAAATGATAATTTCTTTAGTTGTTACATGAACACAAATGTTCCATTCAAAAACGAAGGTGTACTCTGGTCACATCATCACCCCACTGAAATTGTGACGTTCTTCTAAAAACATGCTGATTTAATAAAGTAATGTCACCTTGTCTAAAAGTGAACTCAACCTGTCTCCGACAGATCACCCCTGAAGGGATGCGTTCTTTTTCTGTTTCAATAGGCTAGAATCTACCGTTACTCAAAACAAGTAATTGATTTGCGAAGCCAGATATTTTAGCTGGATGGAGATTTCAGATCGATGATCAAGTGACTGGAAGGGATGTGCTTCGGAAGACATCTCTACATTGACTTTGCTTAGTCCCCTGGGAGTTGCTTCGATAAAGCAAGGCGTGTTAATTGTAATCCTTTGCTAATTGGCCACTAACCACGGCTAACACAATCAAGTCAACCTATCTAGCCAGAATAACAGCAGCTTAGCTGCATTTGTGTCTAAGCAGTTTTTCTAGTGTTGTAGCTTAAACCATAATAATGAGCTGATTATATGCCATTTTTAAAAAGTAGTGCAATTTTGTCAGCCGATTTTACAGTTTGCGTTGCAAAACACGATACTAGGCAGGACGCGAGCAAAATAATAAATTACAAATCTGCCAATATTAACTAAATTCAGCAAGATGGCTGATGAAAATAGCTGTGTCATAATGGGAACATCTGGGAGGCTCTGAAAGCATAGCACCAATTGAGTCATGACTGCAACATAATATACCAATGTTATGTTCTTTACTAAACGTCAGATGCTGCAAAATCAGATCAATGCAAGCCGGCAAGTTAAGCTCAGATGTGTGCGCTGCTTTATATTACATCAAGAGTAGGTGTCTGGTATTGCTGTCCCATCCAAACTGTCCTGTATATCAGTTTTAATGTCAATTCTAGAGTTAACTTCTAGATCCTCAATTGCACAATCCTTTTTATGCAAGCGTTTGAATGCTAAAGTTGGCACACAGATATGCATTGTTAGTACAAGATCTGGAATATGCCTTCTTGTTGCTAACGTGTGGAGCTTGGACTGTGTTCACTTTGTCTTATTATCTTAAACTTTTGAACTGGAAATCATTGTGCATCTGTAGATTGTTAAATCCATGTTTTTTGCCAATTGTCGTAGTAGTAGAAAGGATGGAACATTTAGGAGATAGATGTACTAAAAGATTACCTGTTTTGCATACCTCAGTATACCATGAGACATCCATTCCTTCATCACTGGAAATGATAGAAGTCTGGTTGTCAAATATAAAATATATTTGTTTTTAATGGCTTGAAACTGCATGCCTTTTTTCTTACTCTTCTTCCAGGGATGCAGCCTGTTCTACACCAAAAGGTTCTGCATGCAGTGTGTCAACAAACATTTGGACCAGTTTCCGCCTCAGATTCAAGCTGAGCTGGCCAAAAAGAAGCAGTCATCAGTTACAGGTGTTTCATGATTTCCATAAGAGACTAAATGAAAGACTGAAAACTAGGGGTACTATAAGAAGGATAATCTGTTGACTTTCATTTTGGAATGATGTCTCACTGCTGTGGCTAGTCTGCTTGCCTTGGTGTCAGGTAACCCAGATTGTGTTTCTGCTTCTGGGATCGACAAGTTTCTGTTTTCTGAGAAATGATTTGGCACTGAATATACAATAATCCCAAACCAGCTCTTTGGCCCTGCCCCTTGGCTCTTTGGCCCTGCCCCTTGGCTCTTTGGCCCTGCCCCTTGGCTCTTTGGCCCTGCCCCTTGGCTCTTTGGCCCTGCCCCTTGGCTCTTTGGCCCTGCCCCTTGGCTCTTTGGCCTTGCCCCTTGGCTCTAAGGTTTCTGCCCCTTGGCTCTAAGGTTTCTGCCTTCTCATGTGTTGCTGACAAAACTGTGAGTGTGACTTGATGTGATGCCATCAGGATCAATAAAGCCGTTAACCTCAGGACACACCCAAATTTAATGACACCAAACATGTTCCACTTAATAAAACAAAGATGTAATTGAAATAATATTTCACTACTGTTGTTTTAGAAGACTTTGACACTTTTATATTAATATTCTAGATCACTCACCCTCAGAACCATAAAAGAAGTAATCAAATCCAAAGATGTTTAGGCCATACTCAAAGCATGAAATATAAGGTAACGTGTCCAAACCAATGATAACAAACTTCTGTAACTCATCAGATATTATTGTCTTATGCACTGGTCGGCATTCATTTTAGCCGGAGCGAAGTCCCTCATTTTGGTTTTCTAAATCTTGAAAACAAGACTATGAACTGATTGTCAAATAATTTAGAACACCTACTGTATGCATTACTTGGTGTGAAATTCATTCAGCTAAAAAATGTTTCCTTATTACAGGGACATTGGAGGGTCTAATTGGCTCCCTCAGCTTTAGGATTATTTTGCAAGTGGCGGAACTTTGGGTGAACCCACTTGTAGAATTCTAAAGGTAGAGGAAGGGGTTTGTTTAGGATTTTGCTTGTAACATCTGGCCCACACAGGGCCCTGTGCATTGGGCTACATCGCCTAAATTCTACATTTCTTATTTTCTTCCAGAAATTGGATGGTTTTGATATAAAAAATCTTTATATCTGTTTACGAAACATGCTTGCCCAAACAAGTTTCTACTTAGTGCCATATATAGATCTGCCACTAGATGTCAGGAATTTTTTTTTATTTACTGACTGATGGGCAACAGCTTATTATATCCTTTATTAACAGCAATTGAATGCAAGGAGTTCAACTTCAAAATATGTATCTATTTTTTAATTTTTTATTTGTATCTTAAAAAAATATTCAACAATATATTGAAAAAGCATATATGATTGAGATTGCATGTAGCTTGCACTTCGTAAATAGGCGTTGGCCAAGAAGTGATGCATTCTATTTTTTAATGGATGACCTCATTGTTTATGTCACAAGATGCGTAGAATTGTTAACCTTTCAGAGGGAAAGGAGAACTGTCTGGTCCTAAAGAAAATGCTTAGTTTCCCTCCCAAAGGCCACTTATGATTTAATTGCACTAGTGTACTACTTCAAAACAGTCTTATGAGCCCTAGTATAAAATACTGCACTAAATATGGTATAGGGGGCCATTTGGAAGGAGTCCGTAATTGCATGTGTCCCGGTGAAGAATTTCAAGTACGTAAGCAATTGTAACCAGAACAGCAGTGATTGTCAATGAAAGTGTTGGAGGTACACAAGTTTGCATCTGTGATAGAAGTCTTTTTATAAGGTGATTTCATGCCATAGTGAAAGCTGATTTAAAACAAAAGTGTTGGTGTCTGGTGATTCATATTGGAGGTGTGCTGAACCTTTAACACAATATTACCAGATGCAGGATGGGTGTAATTCCACCAAACTTTTCCTCCCCTTTAAGGACACATTTGCTAAGAAACTATTTCCTATCCTTCTCAGTGTCATTCTAGGACTGTTCATAAGACTGACACTTTCTTTTGCCATAAAACCGATATAGTTTAGGTTCCGGAATTAAAACAAACTATGACATTTTTTCATATACCTAAATTTGGGCTTTGTAAGGTTATTACCTTAGACATGTTCAATAACATTTTTTTTTACGTAATAGGAATTTAATAAAATCTTATTGCAATGAGTTGACTGTGTGCAACTATCTGAACTTTTTCTGATTCTTCTTCAATATTCAACTTTTAAATAGGTAGGGGCGGGTCCATATTCTTCAACCAATGAAGCTCATTTTCTGTTTATAGGCCTAGCGTTAGCTGTAGTTAGTTCCTCTCTAACGCCATATTGGGTACAGCGCATATGAGTTGTTGGTTGTTTTCTTGCTTCTTACTACGGAACTGACAGGAGTGTCCTAGTCTTTAAGCCTCTTGTTTTGGGCGGATTGTTTTTCGCTTACAAGGGGTAGTCACGTTGGCTGTTTTACGCATGGTGTGCATGCATTCAACTTCTCATCCAGATCGCATATTTAAAAGGAATATTTTTTTCAGCATATACTGTTGCTTGCGAGTTGGGGCGTTTTATGTGCAACAAAATGTCAAATGTTCGTCTTTCGAATGGGAGCCCGACATTGGAAAGGGTGGATGCCTGTCCGACGGATCACACGAAGCTCTCGATTTGCAGAAATCTTTTCGGTACGGGGGATCCAGAAGAACGTAAAAGGGTGTGTTCGTTGCAAATTAAAGAGATGGCGAAGACGTTTAGCGATCAATGGAATTATGATTTCATTAACGACGAGCCCCTTCCCGGGGGTAAATTTACATGGGAACCGGTGGAGAGCCCAGCTGAATTTTACACCAGAAAGCCCCACAAGCGAGTGAGTCCCACTGAAAATATGAACCAGAATGGGAATCACGATTATAGAGTCGGACCGAGCTGTCCTACGAACGGGTCTGCGGTCTCCACAAACACCGAAATGAGCGAGCGGCAGACGGATGGTCCGACATCTGACAACCAGGCAAGGAAAAGACCTTCAAGTCCAGGTACATAGTTCCCTTTTAAAAATTGACTTGGCCATTTTGTAGTGTTGCCACTGTGTTGGCCTAACGAAAATACGTAAGGCAGACTACATAGGGTGTGCAGAGTCCCACTACGTGCGAGGAAGCTAGGCGTTACATTGTTGCGAAATATACATTCAATGTTTTGTCGCTCTTAACGTGTAGATTGTGGGACCATCAGCGGGAATGCTAATTTACACATTTGTATATAACAGCACTTCTACGGGTTTTGCGATCTAGTGTGCGACTTTATTGACAATCTCATGGACAATGATTGTGTATATTGTCGCGCACACCTGTGTGTAGACCAGAAGTCGTCTCATTCACTTTCAAGAAAATATATACTGCACTTGAGTTTTGATACTAGTTTAGAATGTGTTTTATTGTTTTTGAGACGTACTACAAAATAGCATGATGATGTAAGTCTCCTAATTTCGGGACGCAAATTCGGAAGTTTGGTTTGGAGAAATGGAGAGTAATATAACTACCCAGTGTCCCAATACGGACTTCAGAAGTTGCGTCCTGAAACTAAGAACCAAAGAATTCTAACTGAGATTAGACGAAAGGATTAGATAGGTAGAATCTCCCGTTAAACTTTCCATTAGCCAGCTCTGCAAATAGAATCAAAAATATGTCCAGATGCGTACTTACAGCTGGATAAGCATACTTTTTCTTTTAGCGCATTTGGTAATAAATTGCCATCTTAGATGTTAAGCATAACGACAAACTCAATGGCTGAACCATTTAAACGGGCGACATGTTTTATTTACTGAAATGTCTCTGTATTGTATTTTAGCAGAACCCGAATGTCCAAGTAAAAGGTTAAGTTCCAGTGAAGAAGCTGAAGTCACGTCCAAGTCAATACAACAGACACCCAGCAAAAAAGGTTCCAGGACACATGAACACTAAAACCAAGGTATGAACCTCATCATCTTCAAGCAGTCCTAATGTACCATTACTAAACAGAATTAAACGTGTAACATTTTCAAAGATTTTATTGAGATGCCTAATATATGGATTTTCACTTGCTTTTGTCACTTTTTGTGCATATGGAAAATCTGTGATCTTTCGTTATAGTTAATGAAACATCGGACCAACACTTTACGTAGTGCGTTCATGTTTGTTCAGTTGCCTATATGTTTTCTAGTGAGTGCAAAAATACAAACTAAAAAAAGTATGAATGACAACAATGTTGTTTGCTTATGTGGAATTTCCATGTTCTTTGAGTAGCCTAACCCTGTTTTGTAGTTACATTATCATAAGCATTAGCTATGGAGCAAAGTATGGATTTTAAATGGGCATACGTAGTTCTGAAAGGGTTAAAATGTGTAGGTGACACACTAGTTCACGCCTTCCAACGCCGCTCTCTGGTGTATTATTAACAAAAACGAGTCTAGTTGAAGTGCAGAACAGTAGTAACACGTCATTAGCAGGCACCGCACGAGGAAGAGGTGTTTTTAAAAGAACAAGCTCTGCATGCTGCTGTGCCCCCTTTCGCTCTGTCTCTCTCTGCTGCAGTTTTCTGTTGATATGCATTGTAAATTGTCACTGTTTACTTGTATACCAATAACACGCGCTGCATGGTCCTGTAGAACTACACTAGGCTTGTGTTTTCACCTGTATCCCCATCAGTGAACAGAGCCCATTTTTACCCCATGTCAATATTTGTCATTGTATTCCCTACAGCAATGAGAAATTTTCATTTTTCATTGAATGCTGTACTTCAGGCCATGAAGAAGAGAGGAGGGATCGAAGACACAAGATCCAAAATGGGCCTTTCTCTAGGTGGAGGGAGGCTGTGCAAGCACTGAATATTTACACTAAAGTTTTGGCACTCAATTTAATCCAATTGCCTCAAAAGCAGATAATGTAGCAGTGTGCAAAAATTATTTTCTTTTTTGCTCAGTTTTCTTTTTACTACCTACAGTATGTTTCATATGTAGCAGCATAAAAAAACAATATTATTTTGATTGAATGTGCATAAGTTTGACTTGAAGAATTGCTGTGCAGTTTTCAAAAATGTATGTGGTTTCTTTGTAAAGTGGTCATTTGATATCCTTGTTCAGGTATAATTAGTAGTTGCAGTAAATGCAGATTATTTCTACGTCAGGGTTTTTGAGAGTATTAATCAAAGATTCCGTTTTTAGTTTGCGGCTTTATGCAGTGTTCTGTTGTATTACATAGTGTGAAGGCCTGTTTTTCGAAAGCTGATCATTGGGTTTTGGGGTCAATTACATTTCGATTAAGGTTATAAACTCAATGCAGTTTTTCTAATACTTTTCTGTAAGAAAATTATTGTAATTTCAGAGTAATTCCTGAATTTTTATGTAACTGATCCCTTCTGCTGGTCATAAACTAAGGTCATCAGATAGACTTTTGTTATGACCTGCCTAGATAAAGTTTACATACAATCAAATGAGTGGTATACATTGTTTCTTATTGGAAGAGGAAAAGATCTCGCCAAAGTTTCCACGTTTTAATTGTTATGGAAAAGTGAACACACAAGTGGGGCTTAGTCAAGGCAAATGTGGAATTATTGGTAAAAAGTCAAATATGAATACCCATTTTACAACAATATTATACCACCTCAAAATCAGTTGATTTCCTTTAACTTATTCATAATGTTGATCTAGTTTGACTAGAGTAGCCTACACTCTCAGATGTGTTGTAACCACTGGGCTATTACACACTTATGCAAACATGTGAATCGACATGAGAATTTGCCTCTAATTGTGTGTTGAATTCATGTTGAGCATGACGTGGCACTCTATAGACCGCAAATATTATTTTCAGTTCTCATCTTTGAGAATAAAGACAAAGTTACACTGCATGGTCTGTGTAAAACTTTAAAGTGTACCTGTGTATATTTCCTTGTAAAAACACTGAGAAAATTATACTAACTTATTTATTTTCAGCTTTTTGTTTCTGTGGGTGTATGAATATCCAAAGTGGCATTTCCTTTGCATTTTCTTGTAAATACTAAGTAATTTTTGGATACAAAAGGTTGCAGAACTGAGCCTGATTAAAAATATACCTGTATATTTTGTATTGTGTCTCTCAAACTGGCAATCATTTGATTAAAAAATGAATAATTAAATTCTGGGTTATTTTTCAGATTATTGCATATTATGTGCACATTCAGTGTGCTCCATTGGTCAGTATTGTTACTGTGTAAAACATTGTTACATTTTGTTTTATGGGGTGTTGGCCAACCTCGACAATTTTAAAGGGGTTGGTTATTCGTTCTATGAGATATAGGGTTTTATCCGTCAAAACTATGCTCAAGGACGTTAGCTGAATGGATTGTTAGTTTTTAAAGGACACGGATTATTTGAGATTGTTTGGAGATTAAACAGCGGAACAGACTACACGCTACGTGCTGCAAGAAGAGCTGCGCGAAAAAACGACTCCTCAGGACTTTGATCATCTCGTGCAGCAGGCACTAGTCCGCGCTGCAGAAAGGTAACAAGCTTACGTGTAGGCTTCTAACTACAATAAATTGACTGTGTTGGGAATACTACAGTCATCGCAATATGCACATCGCGTGGTATCAACAGTTACACCCAACGCACAACTACACGTGCAGATTTATGAGCGATTATGTATTCTCCCGTGGAACTGGAACCGTACACTTAAATTGAGAAGAACACATAAAAAACGTTACTGACATTCGCATTCTCCAATCAGGCACGCGTTAAGAAAGGCACACCACTAATGACAAGGATTTAGTTGGGGTTTCACTGCAGCCAGGTTCGAACGGAGTTAACTCGGGTCAGGACAGCGTGTTCTTTCCGAGGAGCACACCCCCCAAGTACGCTCATTGGCTGGCTAGGGTTTTCTTGTTTATGCAACTGGGAGGACTGTGTAAAAAGAATAGAAGTGCCTGTGCTGACCTCCTTTCGCAGTGAAAAAAAGAACAATTTTGAAAGAGACGGTCATATGTGCTCAGACGGGAGGAAAAACAACTATAGATTGAACAGTCACGTAGAGGAATACAGTAGAATAGCCTGTAGCACAGTTATCTAGATCTACATTGGTGGATGGTATTAAATGTTTGCACTGTAAAATGTTTACCCAGTGAAAATGCAATGGTCTGTCTAAATAGTAATGGCTGTGTACGATAGTGATTAGTTTATACTGTTTGACCTTGTAGTAAAAGGACAACTACATACCTGAGTACTTTTCGATGTTGGTGCGTGATTTAGTTCAACAAAGCCACTGTGATGGAGGCCTTTTCACATACTTCCGGTTAATCCGAATTTGATGACTTCATTTCAAGCAAAAAACATGCACCCTGTATTGTATACAGTATAGTGTCATAGAAGAATGAAACATAATTCTTGGTATTAGTCACCCTCTTCACTACCTGGCTGCTATTATGCCAGATTGGACAAATTAACAAGAGAGTGGAAAATACCTCACTGTTCAAGTAAAATAAAAATGGAATACATAAGAGTGGGACATACAGTCCCAGTTTTCTATAAAAGGAGCCTGTGCTTCTAAACAGTAGTGCTGCAACCATCAGAAATAAGTAATTATGTAGTGATTATGCAGTTATGTCAGTGAATTATATGTTGTGTTTTGCATTTTTTGGTTGGTGCACAAATTGCCATTGAATCTATAATCTATGGTGATTATAGATAATGAAAGCTACCGGAGCTACTAGTGTTTTCCTGTAAGTGACGGTACTCCAGTTCATATGAAACACCCATTTCCTCTACATTTCCTCAATAAACCACAACCACAGGGCAAAAGCCTTGTGTGATGTTGTTGGCCTACAGTTGATGCAAAGTCATCTACTTGTTGGGTAATTAACAAGTACCCCTAAACCAGCTATTGAATACTACTACATCTGATGTTTTTTGTTTTTTCTCTGTTGAAAATAAGGGAGGTAAACTAGGCCAAATTCATATGTGAAGTGATTCAGTGTGTCACATAATGCAGAGCCGTGCATGTCAGGTTTTCTGGGTCCACATCCAAACTAACAAATAATTTTTCACTAGAGGTTACAGTTGATATCAGATTGAACTGAAGGACTCTCAGGATTCAATAACAACAGATTTTGGGGGTTGTTCTTGACAGACTTTACAGGGCAGCCGCCAAACCTACTAGTCATTGTGTATGTGTTTCTATTTGACCCAACTCAACTGGCAGAAAGGGCAGGATGTCACCTTTTCACCCCAATGTGATACATTAAATGAGTAGGTGACATCATCAGCCTGCACTGCCAGGTATGATCTCAAGCATGGGTTAGTTAGCCGGCGTGTGTGAGCGTAGGCATAAAATGGAAGATTCCCCTCATTCTGACCCCTTAATTGATTGCATCAATTATGGGGTGTTTGCATGTACCATCCCATAATTGCCCCTCTTTGACCCTATTTGCTCTTCCTAGTAATTCGAGGTGTAGGGTTTTATATTTGAATCAACTCCTGCTCAAAGAGGTGTGTGTGTGTCTTTATGAGGTGCCTGAAGCCATTCCAAACGTATTTAAGGCAAACACTAACCACATTTCTGTGCTGTGCGAATTAGCCAAGGCCTAATTTCAACAACAGATGATGAGAAGAGAAAAGGATAGTAAAAATGTGAAATGTTGGAGCTGGCACTATTAATAGACGATTAGCAGAGGCCCAAAAACCATGAGCTCATGCTCTGGCATCTCCACTGGGAAAAAGGAACAAGGCAAGTTTATGAATGCTCTTACTTTATATTGTAAATGCAGCTCCCCATCTGTTTTGTGTTGTTATTAATACAACTGCTTTTTTACAAGGGTGAATTACCTCTTTTATTTTCCACCTCTCTTCCTTCCATGTGCTCTGGCCCTAAACTCCAGTCCCATTATGAACCTGTATCACTAAGCCGGGATTCAAATACTACTCCAAATCTTGATTTACTTACAGCTTTTCCTTTAGCCTCTCTGTGAGCGACAGGTGGATAGGGTTGGAACTTTTGGGATATTTCTATTCGTTCCACATTAAGAGACAAGCTCGGTCAAGCACTGAAAGAATTTGGCAGTGTTTCAAATAGCATTTGAACCCAGGTTGATCTGTGAGTGAGTGGGAGTCAAGTGAGAGGCAATGTTAGGCTCTGGCAGAGATGTGCTGAGCCCAGGTTGGGCCAAGACATGTCCGACTTCAGAGCACGATATAAGCAAGGGGCTGTGCTGATGTGTACTTTTGACACATCTTGGCTCCTTGGCACCCTGCGTCTTGCTGTGAGAACTCAGACACACAGTGAAGGGAGTGCAGAGTGTGTGCTTTTGGTTTGCTTGAAGCAAAGTGGGTGTGTGGCTGTAGTGCTTGGAGGGTCGCCCCTGATTCGACCCCACCCCCTCCCCTCCACCCTTTCTTCACTCCATTTGTCTTTCTCCCTTCCCGTCTCACCCTCTTGTGGATCACATGTCTTTAGTTTCTTTCATCTTGCCCCAAGGGGTTGAAGACATAAACTTGTGCTCTGGAGGGAGGGAGGGAGGGAGGGAAGGAGAAAGAGAGAGTAGAAAACAGCAACTTGGTTTGAATAGGCACCGATCAACTGTGGAGGTGACCTGTGCTCCTGCTAATATCTAGAGGGCATGTCTGTTTGCCTATTACATCAATACACAAGCAGATGAAAAATGGCACGCGACACCAGACAGGTAGGACAGCAATACAAACTCAATTGCTGTGTGCTTTCCTTTCACCAAAACGAGAGAACACATTGACTTTTGTTTTATTAACCAAGGCAGAGCATTATGACTAATGTGTAGCATTAGTCACGCTATTGTCCTGCATATGGTTCATTTTACTAAAATGTTGGCTTTTTGAACAGGCCAAATTTGTTTTGTTAAACATAGATAATAGTTAAACCATTCACATTAAAAATCGACTTTTTTAAATAAAAAATCATCAATAAATGATGGCTTAATGCATTTTTAATGTTAAGAAATCATCATATCATGTCATTACAACATAAATGACAGCTTAATGTGTTTCTATATTTTTTCTATATTTCATAAAAAATGGTTACACTGCCTTTTGGTCACTGGTATTACATGTATTTATTTTCTATCAGTGGTTTTGTTTTGTCGTGAATATTTAATTATCATATTTTTGAATTCATGCTACTGGATAATACATTCATATGTGATGCCAGTACATCAATATGCCATGCAATAACTTCAGTGACACAATATGAAACCAGTGATATGTCATAAGTGCCTGGTCATATTACCTAATTTCAAATGCTACATTGATATTTCATTGTGTGATATTTTAAAACGCTGACCTTCAATCATGTAGTCTGAGGTAACATTGGTTTTATGTTGGGAGATATGACCACTGACAGGTGCCATGAAAACAAGATTATCAGTGTTATTCACTTCAGTGGGTGGGATATATTAGGCAGCAGGAAGCGGAGAAAAAAAGCGGGAAAAATGGGAAAGCATAAGGTTCTGAGCAACTTTGGGCCAAATTGTGATGGCTAGATGACTGGGTCAGAGCATCTTCAAATCTACAGCCCTTGTGGGGTGTTCCCGGTCTGCAGTGGTCAGTACCTATCAAAAGTGGTCCAAGGAAGGAAAAGCAGTGAACTGGCGACAGGGTCGTTGGTGACCACGGCTCATTCATGCATGTGGGGATCGAAGGCTGGCTCATGTGGTCCGATCCAACAGACAAGCTACTGTAACTCAAATTGCTGAAAAAGTTAATACTGGTACTGTGGATGACCGTGTGCGTGTGTGTCGCTTACCTTGAGAACATATGGCACCAGGATGCGCTATGGGAAGAATGTAAGCTGGCAAAGGCAGTGTTATGCTGTGGGCAATGTTCTGCTGGGAAACCTTGGGTCCTGCCATTCATTTGGAGGTTACTTTGACACATACCACATACCTGAGCATTGTTTCAGACCATGTGCACCCTTTCATGGCAACGGTATTCCCTGATGGCCTTGGCCTCTTTCAGCAGGATAATACTCGTTGCCACAAAGCAAAAATGGTTCAGGATTGGTTTGAGGAATGCAACAACGAGTTCATGGTGTTGACTTGGCCTCCGAATTCCCCACATCTCCATCCAATCGAGCATCTGTGGGATTTGCTGGACAAACAGGTCCGATCCATGGAGGCCCCACCTCGCAACTTACAGGAGTTAATGGATCTGTAGCTAACATCTTGGTGCCAGATACCACGGCACACCTTCAGAGGTCTACTGGAGTCCATGCCTCGACGGGTCAGGGCTGTTTTAGCGGCAAATGGGATACCTATACAATATGTCCCCCTCGGATGCACTGATAAATAACGTCCCAGAGGTTCACAATTGGATTCAGGTCTGGGGAACTTGAGGGCCAGTGAATGGCATCAATGCCTTCGTCATCCAAGAACTGCCTACACACTCTGACCACATGAGGCCGGGCATTGTCCTCCACCAGGATGAACCCAGGGACCACTGCACCGGCATAAGGTTTGACGATGGGTCTGAGGATTTCATTCGCCCAATTCTGGTGTTCTCTGGTGAATGCCATTTGAGCTGCATGGTACAGGGCTGTCAGCACAGGTCCCACTAAAGGACATTGGGCCCACATGCCACCCTCATGGAGTCTGTTTGACAGTTTGGTCAGAAAAATGCACATCCCACATTCCCGCGGGAGATAATTATGTTGCACTCTGGCAGTGGTCTCCATATTCCTCCTTGCACAATGGAGTAGATACCGATCCTGCTGCTAGGTTGATGCCCTTATACTGCCCTGTCCAGCTCTCCTCGTGTAACGGTCCATCTCCTGATATCTCCTCCATGCTCTTAAGATTTTACTGTGAGAGACAGCAAACCTACTCCCGATGGCACCTATAGATGTGCCGTCCTATAGGAGCTGGACTACCTGCCCGACCTGAATGGGATGCAGGTACTGCCTCATGCAACCAGTAATGACAAGGACAATAGCAAAACGCCAAACTACAGAAGAAACAGTAAGGAAGGGCTATCTGTGAACATCACATGCAAAACCATTCTTTTTTGGGGGTTTGTCTTTTTGTTGCCTCTCCAGTGCAGCTTTATTCATCTTCATTTGTACCAAAACAGGTGCCATTGATTGATTTGGTTTTATACTGTGATGATTACATGTTTCCTATAAACATTTTTGCATAATAACTTGTCTTACGTATGTTTTATTTACACTAAAACACTTCAGCTTAAACAATATTTTTCAGTATTCAGTGTACAGATTCAGTATACATCTGCTGTACCAATGAACATCAGAAGACAATCATGTGTTGTTGCCTGTAACTACCTGGAGGGATACAGTGCCATCCACTAATATTGGCACCCTTGGTGATAATGGATGTCTATTGTTTATACTACTGATCCTTCATTGAAATATTACATCTTTATTAAAAATCAAAATCAAAATGTATTGTTATCATGAAGCAAATATTTTTCTCAAATATGTGTGCCACAACTATTGGCACCCCTTCATTTAATACTTTGTTCAACCTCCCTTTACCAAGATAGCTGTTCTGTGTCTTCTCCTACAATTGGTAATGAGGTTGGAGGACACCTGGCTAGAGATCTGAAATGCTTTGTACTTTTTGATTCATCTCATCCCACAGCTTTTCTATGGGATTTAGGTTAGGGGACTGGAATGGCCTTGACAAAACCTTGATTCTGTGGTCAGTTAAAAAATGGTGTGTTGATTTTGAGGTGTACTTTGGATCATTGTACTGCTGGGAGATCCAACCACGGCCCAGTATAATCCTCCTGGCAGAGGCAGTCAGGTTTTGATTTAATATCTGCTGGTACTTGATGGAGTCCAGGGCCATTGGGAGAAAAACAGCCCCACAACATCAAAGATACACCGTCATACTTCACAGTTGGGATGAAATATTTTTCTTCATGGCTATCTTTTTGCCAACGCCAAACCCACCTCTTGCGTTTGTTTCCAAAAAGCTTTATTTTGGTCTCAACTGACCATAGAACCGGGTCCCACAGAAAGCACCATTCTGGCAAACTGCATGTACTTGAGTTTCTTGCTTGATGACAACAAATACCTTTTCTGGAAACACCGCCAAACAATTGGTGCTTATGTATGTGGTGTCTGATCTAATTTCTAGAGACTTTCTTAACCTTTCAACCGAACTAACGACTGCAAATCTTCAGCTATGATCCTTGCAGATTTTGCAGCAACAGTCCTCATGTCACAAAAGACATGTCCTCCTCCAGGGTGATTGTTAACTTCTCCAGTTGCTTTAAACTTCTTAATTATAGCCCTGACAGTGGAAAATGGCATTTTCCACCATTAACCTATCTTCTTACTGCACTTTACTGATTTGTGCAGCTCAACAAACTTTTATCATATTACTATATTCTCAGGTATTTCCCCAGTTCTTCAGTGATGTTCCTAAAATATTCCTAGTCAGGTGTACTTAAAAATGTAAAATATGAATAGAAATACTTCAGTGAAGTATTTTTTTTATGAATTCCTAGGGGTTACAATAATTGTGGCATGAATGTTTTGCAGAGAAATTTTTATTTCATCCATTTTACAGGTATTTGTCTTCTGAATGGAGATGGGCTGAAGAGGGACAAACTCTTGTTTGGAGAAAATGGCTGAGGCATCCTAAAGCTGGCTGGAGAAATAGTATGTCGTACTGAGTAAAAGTGTTGTGTAGAAGGGAAATTCCAACTGGGATTTGGGAAATTTGGGAAAGTCTATGTTTTAGGCCAACAGCAGCCCTGCAAGATGGTCAAGATCGTGGTGCGGTGCTAGGAGCAATGACTCACTAAGCCCACAAGATTTGGGGTTAATGTATTATTCAGATGAATCAATGTACAGCTGGAAAATGTATTAGGCTAAATCAGTCATGGGATGACATAATATTATTAGCCATCTAGAGACGAAACATTCGTACACCGACTCCTTTCTGTGACGATCAGACCTCTCAACAGGTCCTAATGGGCGGTAACATTAGGGACATAGGGTTCACCTTTCCCTGTTCATAAGTGTGTGTGTGTGTGTGTGTGTGTGATAATTATTTGAAATATATACGTAACCATAACAGACAGATCCTGCAGAGCAAAATAAGTCACTGACCACTAACCACAGCTGCGAATAGCATTAGGTAGCTACCATCGTTGCCTTCTGACTGTCATACAGAGGTGATGGAGTTGTTCCTGCCTATGTAAAATGGGGCCGCTAGATTAATATGGGTTGAACAGGCTTCGCTTGAAGTTGCCCTTCAACTCCTTTATAAAAGGCAAGTGGGACGATGTTGCATTCTTCAAAAT
The DNA here is from genome assembly GCA_016801105.1 of Esox niger. Classification (NCBI taxonomy): domain Eukaryota; kingdom Metazoa; phylum Chordata; class Actinopteri; order Esociformes; family Esocidae; genus Esox; species Esox niger. Next base: position 73,213 of record JACXGJ010000630.1, read on the forward strand.
CACAGGGGATTACTGATTACATAAGAGGAAACACCTTGAGCAGGTCTAAAATACATTAGCATAGTCTGTCTCATCAAAACCACAGGAAAAATGTAGCTGCGCTTTCTTACAGTGGAAAAGGTAGGACAAAATTCACACAGAAGTGCAAATTGTTACATAGAATAAAACTACTGCGTAAAAACATTCTGATAGTTTAAACTGTTTTGTTAAGGAATGGTAAGCAATTTCCATAGGGGATAGAGAAAATTTGTATCATGTGACAATTAACAATCTATTCCCTGATAAAAGCACGCACACATGCCGGTAAATGTTTAAGCTCTAGAGACTTAGGCTTCAGGCTAAGTTCCAATCCATGCTACTTCCCAAATTACACCATATTCCCTTTATCAGTAGTTCCCAGACTGAAACAAATATTTGTCATCTAAAAGGAAATGTCTGGCTTTCTATTTCAATTTTAAAAGTTGTTAGATTATGATTTAAAATTGGGCAGTGCATCATTGGTCCTCTTGTCATTTATAATCACATAAGACACAACTTAATGTGTAGAATTGCAGGAAATGAGCTTTAATGGCCCATGATTTTCCCCAGTGGGGGAGGGCCCCACTGGGCCATTGGAAAGGTTTTTGCAACCATTGCCCTAAACTAGACAGAGTGCTACATTCGACCACGGCCTAAGGAATGACCTTTGGACAAAAGGGTTGCACATTCGACAAATCCTTTTACATTCCCCAAAACCTAAAGCTTCTGCTATGACGGACTCTGAATGCCAATTTTCAACTTGTCTCTGGAACCGCACCCTAGAATCCTCTGGAGTTGCTAAATGGGTAAATTGTACCCATTTCTATGTATTTCTACACAGTTCTTAAAACAATGTCTTATCTCCATTGCCATCGCGCAAGACGTAGGTGCTCGTTGTACTTCTGTAAACACGAAACAGTTTGACGCGTGCTACACGCGAACCAGAAGTCTTTTTGTTGACTCATGAACTGCACTGCTGTGTTGTCCTGTAGTGTGCCGTTTGTCGGTTCATGAACCTGACCTGTGGTGTGTGTCCCAAATGGTTCCCTATTTCTAGACATTGTGTGGGCGTGGTACGACTTCTTCGACCAGGAGAATGAGCAACACAGCCGGCCTTTCTCATTCTCTGCCACTCGCTGAGCCTCTCACTCACATGAGCCTCTTGGAGGCCAGAGGAGATTGTGGGTTCAAAATAATACCTGACCTCTGCAAATACAAAACCACATGAATTTTATCTCATTATTACATAGACAGTGATATGGGCATTTTTCTGTATAAATATCTTATCTGCACACTGGGCTCGTAATGGGATATAATTGGCTTGAGATTGGGTCCTCATATCACCCTCATCATCCCATTAATATGTCTTCAGTCCTGTTTTTGCTGTGCAAACAAGGGTGGAGGTTTTGGCTGTAGTCTGCACTAGGATAGGGAGAAGACTATGGCTGCATAGAGAGGAAAAGATAACTGAAACCACTGTCTTTTTCTCCTCTTTCTTTGCACAGCGTAGTAGGGCCGAACAGGGAGTTGGCTTGGCTGCCAGGCAGACAAAAAATACTACCAACTTGTGGAATGTCCTGGCATCCAGGACTGAGTTGAACTCCACTCATTACCCAGAAGAAAAGAGCAAAGATACCACAGGCTTGGTGCCAGGAACTCCAAATCAAACAGAACTGTGCAGTAACCTTAAATACACGCCCTGAGGTCTAAGCCATTCATTTGCTAATTCAACTAAACTAACATGTGGAATTATTTTACAATGGATATACCATAGATCATTCATCAATTAGCTGTTTTGTTTTAGGACATACTGTAACTGTAAAACAAAAATATTAGGCAATTATTTCAAATTTCATCACAATAAAAATGAAGCATGTCAAAATGTGTCTGAACATATGAACTGATGAGCCAAAACATTATGACAGCTCACAGGTGAAACGTTGATCCGCCCCGCAACTTACAGGACTTGTAGGATCTGCTGCTAATGTCTTGGTGCCGGATACCCCAGGACACCTTCAAGTGTCTTATAGGGTCCATGCCTCGAGAGGTCGGTGCTGTTTTGGTGACAGGTGGAAGAGCAACAGCATATTAGTCAGTTGGTCGTAATGTTTTGGCTCATCGGTGTATAAGTAAATAAGGACATGTTTTTTAAAATGTTTTTCACATACGACAGATATAAAGAAAAATATAGAAAACACTACTGTAATGAAATGTTCTTTTTGACCCATATTTGACACTTTTGACATGGTGTTGATCCTGCGTACACATTTGCTATTGTTACAGCATTTGTACTGTACTTAGCTAACCCTTAGGTGAAGCGTGCATTGGAGAGTTAAAGTACCAACACTCTCACAATTCTGACAGCCCACTGAGTTTACAATGAATATTCAGTTGTTTATTAAATTGTTCTATCCCAACATGTTTTATTTTTTTGCTGGTACCCAGTATGCTTCTGAATTTCATGATATCTAATGCCGTGATTAAGTCCTTACTTCATTGCAGCGACTCAGAGGAGACTCGGGACAGTCGATGTCAAGATGTGTGTCTTCAGAAGCACATGCAGTCTAATTGTTATTACACTGTTTGCTCAAACTGGAAATCTAGTCTGGAATCGTGACATGCTGGATGGTTCTGGACAATTTCACTGCTTTCGTGGTACCCCTGGGCTTATCCATGCTGTCCCAACACAGAGAAATAACTTCAAAAGGGTTTTATAATTATGAAGCTTTTGAAAGTCACAGCCAAATTCCTAAAATGCAAGGATGTGAGGATTTACTACCAAAATATGTTATTTGTTTTTTACAGTACATTTTGTTTATTGTGATTGTCTTTTCTAGATTCTGTGATGTCTTGACAAACATTTTTCATTCCCCGTGCTATTATAGAGCTACGGTATCTTGTGTTTTGTTTAAACCAGCTAATCCAGGATTAAGTGATTGTAGTGTGCATGCACATGATATACTGTATGCAGAATGTAAAATATATCCTGGAATATATCCTGGAATATATTCTGCACCCCCCGCCCATGGCACATGACAATGCACCTGGTTGATTGGAAACCTCTATCCTCTTTGTTATGCCCCAGCATCACTTTTCCTATCCACAATGCATCACTGCATTCCCATATTAAACCATCTTTACCAACATATCAAAGTAATTCATTTGAATCAAAGGGATCGATTCCTAACTTTAGCTTAGTTTGACATGTGTCCAGTCATTGGGCTGTAGGCCAGGAAATTCACAGTAAGGCAGCAGCCAAAGCAAAAGTAGCAATGAATTAACCATTCCACTATTAGGACCCATTTTTCCTAAATAGGGCGTTTTAGCAAAAGGCTCTGTAAAAAACATTTATCCACCGGCTTGTGTTGTATCCCAGCAAGAGGGGTTGCAGGAAAAATAACATAGGGAAGTTCATTTTCAGTCTAGTCATTATAACAAGCCAATGTAAAGTAAAATCATAAATTCTTTGCAATATCATATCTCAAATTCAGTTATTTACATTTGTTTCCCAAATCAATATGCTAAATAAAATGTATGTAATTTAATGTTAGTTACTCTTTTTTCATGTATTACATGAGAAACCCATTTCCATTTGAAATATTTCATCAAATTCACACAGAGTACCCAGACAACCAGTCACATGTATTGTATTAAGGATATGCCTATTCAATCACAGTTGGCAGCTTACTCAGAACACATTCATTGAGATATTACTACATTATCATTTTTAATACATGCTCCCCGCCTAAATATACAGCACTACACCCCTGAGAATAATCATTACAAAATACAAGAATTCCTTTTCCCTGTGAGGGTATTTTTGCTTGTACTTAGCAAGATCATATTACAGAACCAGGGATTACACACGTCTCTTCTTTGATGTACATGCACATTTATTGTTGCAAGTTGCTACACTTTCAACAACATGTGCTCTTATATTGTAAAAGGTTGGGTAGCAGCACATGTCAATCCTGAGCAACTTTATATATTTATTTTAACCAATTTGGTTCACCAAGTTGCACATCTCAAAAAAGGCACTAAATTGGTGGAATCACCTTACATTGACACTATCCAAGAGAACCTTATCTTTTGCGCGTGGTGTTAGATAAAAGGGTAGTGTACTAGTTCGGTTGGGACATGATTAGAATCCTTCCTGATGCCCTTGAATTTTTTTTAAAGGGATAGATCAGGATTTTGTCAATTAACTGTTGCTATCTAAGTTATGACTGGAAGTATAGCTAAACATTTCTGAATATTGCAAATAACTGTTTTTCTTTCTTTGTCCATACATAAAAATTGATTCCTTGAGTTGATCTTACTCTGGGGCAGTAAAGTGCTTCGTTTGCAAATCCAAAAATTCACCTATCCCTTTAACGTTTATTTGATTTGGATTGGATTTGTCATTCATTCGATTTCAGCTACCAAGCAAATTCCAATTTCTATTTGTGAAGTGCCGTTTAAGCATTGTTGCACTGCTGTAGGCCTTGCAGTATATGGGCCACTGTCTTGGTATAGGCAGCAACTGGTTGCTAAACTATTTCAGATGCAGTAATGCCAGTGGTGTGAAAGTAAACAACTCAGAATAACTATATTTGTACCATGTTCCTTCCTAGTCTGTCCACAAATATATTTTAGGCATGGTAAAATATGACAACAGGAAGTAACTAAACATGTGCCATTCATTTTGTGCATTTTCTGAAAATAAAATCAAACAGGGACAAACATTGTTAGATAAAACAACAGACGGATGGAGAACGTTGAACTAACAAACAAACTAGAAATAAATAAAATAATTCTGCTGGAGACAAAGCATCTATTACAAGTGTGGGCTACCACAGCAGAAGCTAACAAAGTACTGGATTGGTTTCATTCAAATACAATTTTTTTTCTTATTCTCTATATATATTGCTAGATTTGTCTTATAGTTGAGATGAGACTGTTTTATTATCTTAGATTAGCTTTAGATGCTTCCTCTTAGCACACACAAACAAGTGTAAATTCTGATGTGTGTCTAGTTCTCGTTTGATGTGGAAAATGCAAAGCGTTGCCTGTGTTTTGTCTCATGTCTGAAGGGGTTAGAAATTGATGCTCAAAGATAGTGTAAGCAACCTAGCTGAAATTACATAAGACACCCCCTCCCAGACCATTACTCTTCTACTAAACATTTATGGTTGGCATTATATGTTCGAGTAGGTAGTGTTCTTTTGGTGCGAGCCAAGCCCAGATTTGTCTGTCAGAGAAAATAATGTTTTTCTCTGTTTGTCTCGTCTTTCCTTGGCCTCTGTCACACAGTGTTTCTTTGTTTCTGAGACAGGCTAAGATATACAGTATGAAACACAAACACAGTTTGGTTGGTTTGCATGTTTCTGGGGTATTGCAGCATCTTGAGGTTGTGTGATAAGAGACAGACCAGAGTATTTCCACAGAAGCCATCAGATGAAAGGGTATTTTTTTCAAGCCTCTCTCACTGAGCCGCTCATTAAATCAGAGTAATCTAATTTCGGGACAGGTTCTTCTCTACAATCCTATGCGACTGAAATAGAGCAGAGTTACTGTTAAAATATTATTTTGTTTGGCCAAGGTTCTAGATGTCACTGGAGACATCCCTCTTTCACTCTTCCTCTTGTTCTGTCTTCAGTGTATTAGCTCCCTCAGGCACCTCAATCCCCCTTAAGGATGCTCAAAATAAAACAACTGAAGTAGAAACACTTAAAGGGCTTTCAGCACTTTACAAAGACATTGACATAGATCTCTGTATGTGGTTATGACTAGACAACAACATGCCAATTGTGTTTATAATTCATTTTCATAATAACCATGAAAGAAATTGCATATACAGTGTAGAAACCATAGTGTATTTGTTCATATATTGTGCATTTCTTATGATGTAGGTTAGGACTGGATGTGTTTGAGACAAACATTTTGGGTATTTAATATAGTATGGATTAGTACAGGATTATCTATGCTGTAATATTGGCTAATATGCAGTATATGAATACAGTCATACAATACAATTGAAAATGAGACCGATAATACCGTTCTGAATGTCAGTTACAACCAATGTTTCAGATACAGCTGTCTACACAATATTTGCACCCTGAGAACAAAGAAGACATGACGACTTCTTGCAGGGCAGAGAAGGGTTTTTCCGTCTCACCCAAATGCAATATGTTAATTAGCAGTGGAAGTGCGCTAGCTTAGTCATTGCATCCCCAGACAGATTTCTAGAGCTTGTCTTTGTGTAATGCTGACCAGTATCATCATGTTAGATGGTAGATTACTGTAACAGGGATCCTAATACCTGGTGTGTCTGCTAATATTATTATAGCTTTACAAACAAACGCTGTGTACTTTTAAATGGTGAAACTGAAATGATGTTCTAACCAAGCCAAAACACCAGCACTTAAAAAAACACAAGCTGACTTTGAACCGTGTGGGAGTTTCTTTCCTGTTTACAATTGAGGTGAAACGAAGCATACTTTTCTTTGTTTCTTTCCGGTGGTAGGACATTGGAAAGTTTTTTTCTAAAGCCATCATATTAACACTTAAATGTAAATATAGAGTTAACCTTTTCGTGGCTTTTAATGAATTGAGCTGATGCAAATCATTCTAATAACCAACTCTCTACCAAGGAAGCTGCAGTCTATTTTAGGCTAGGCCGATGTGCTTTGTTTAATGTTGAACAAATTGATGATATACTAATATTGACACTGCTCATTGCGAAAATATTTGGCACAATGTGTGTTTTGTGTCCGTATGAGCTGCTTTGTGACTGCAGGCATGCATACACACTCCCACAGACACACACGGTCACACTCACTCATTCACTACACACCTCTAACAAAAGGAAAGGCCAAACCCAGACAGTGAGTCAAGCCAAGCTAGTCCCTTCCAAATCCTGTCTCTCCTAAATTGACACCCAGACAGGTAAACCACTGACACGCATCACTACGACCATGAACAAAGTAACAGTTTTTCTCGAGTGAACTAAAAACATGTACAGTATGTCGATTTAGATACACAACTGAGTTGCTCTTGGTACGAGGGTCTGTTGAATTACTTAACTGTAACATTTTGGTAAGTTTGGGGTGGGGGTGGAGTGGCAATATTGTGTGGTACAGTCTTTGGGATGTATCTCTGGTTCTCTTAAACTCCAACACATTGTCATATCTCATTTGGGCAACAAGCAGTTTTGCGTGGCTGTCTTTTTGTATTTGACTAAAGCCTTTGACTCAGCCATTGTGTTCTGCGTAATACACAACACAGATTTCCACAGAGGACTGTCAAGCCACGTTTGAAAAGATTTACTCTGATGATGTGCAAAGTGTATATTCTGATCACCATCTTTTCATCTCTGTTTGTCCCTGTGGCTAATCTATAATGTAATTATTTTTAGCTGAGCCTTCCACTTTTTGTTTTGCTGCATGTTTTTTTCCCTCACAGTGACCAGTCTTCCAGTTCTTGCCTCTGAGAACCATATCCATAGCATGACGCTCCCACCACCATGCTTCTCCACCAGGATGGTATTGTCAAGTTGATGAGTGGTACTTTGTTTTTGCCAGACGTAGCGCTTGCCATTCAGGCCTAGCAGTTAGGTTTTACTGAGATAATATTTTCGGATCTTAGTCCTCCATTTAGCATGTAATTTGGAGCCTTGTACTCAAGAGTGGTTTCTGTCTGGCCATTCAACCATTAAGGTCTGATTGATAGAGTCCGGCAGGATTGGTTGTTCTTCTGGCATTTCTGCAGAGAAACTCTGACCAAGTCCAGTCTTGCCTGATCATTTAGTTTGACCAGATGGCAAAATCTAGAAAGACTATCGGTGCTTCCAAACTTCTTTCATTTCAAAATGAAGGAGACCACTGTGCTCCTTGAATTCTTTGGCTTTTTTGTAACCTTCCACCAATCTATGCCTTGACTCAATTCTCATTGGAGTCAAGTCTTTGGAGTGTTGAAAGTCATGGCCTGGTTTGGTGTGGGCTCTTATATAGGTAAGTGTGAGCCTTTGTAAATCATGTCCAGTTAATTGAATTTGCCACAGGTGGTCACCAGTTAAGTTGAGACTAATGACATCTCACTGGTGATCGAAGGACACAGGATGCAACTGAGCTTATTATGAGTGTCATGGCAAAGGGTCTGAATACTTTAGTAAATTTGTTATTTTAGTTTCTTGTTTCCGATAGATTGTACACGTCTACAAACCTATTTTTGCTTTGCCATTATGGGGGAACTGTATATGAAACACACATCACAAGGGAACAAGCCAATTTTAGCTGGCATCCGTTGTTTTTACAATTCTCAACGCACAAATGAAGAACTTGCGTTTTTCGACTGAATAAAAGGTGTAATTTGTCATGATTTTATTAATTTAAAGAGTTTTACGTGAAGCTTAGGTCAAGGGACAGCAATTTATCTGCACAATTCCAGAAGGATCCCAGTTTCAGACCTGTATTTTACTCACACCTGCCTTAGGGTGGTTACCCTGACAACTGAGTGAGACATACTACAATGGAGAGGCTTTACAATGTATGGGAGTTATAAAAAGGTTAGCTCCGTGCTGTTCCCTCCCAGTGCTATTTCCTTGTCTGCTTGTGCGTGTGAGCACACCTGATAAGACTGGCTCTTCTCGACTGAATAAGCATGCAGACTGCCAAGCAAAGGCAACTCCTCAACCTTTGATCTTGCCAAGTTCTCTCTGCTGAGGAGAGGCTTTCACATATGTCATACTCTGTGCTTGTTACTGTGTCTGCATCTCACGCTAGCCTTTCTCTCGCCATAGTGGCACCTCATTTATCTATGTCTGTCTCTGGTTAACTTGAGGATAGTCCAAGATTATAGTCCTCTTCAGCCAAACGTCAGTGCACAATGTGTTGTCGTTGCCCCATCATGCTTTCAGGAGATCCAGTGCTAGAATTGGCCATAAACCTATTGTCGTAATTGCTGTTAACATCTCAGTTTATAGGATATTCCCACCGACTGTCCACTTCTTCCACTTCGTGGTGACTATTGAAATAAGATGGGCATTGGGAAACGGTTGTTGGAAAAACAGCGGCGAACTTGGTATTTGATGACTGTCGGTCACGTGGTCACGGTAACTGTTGTGGTCTTCTAACAGGGCTGGAATTTTTTTCCTTCTGTTGACCCAAATGAAACAACTGTCCGTCTTCATTGGAAAGCAGCAATATTATATCCAGGGTGAGGCCCGGACCTACCACACGCCCCTTTCATCGCATCGCAGGGACATAAATCCAGCAGCAGGTATTGCAGTGGTTAGATCAAATGACGGATGTGTCAGTACGACATTTGTTCAAGAAAGTTAAACATGTTCCAGATTCACTTCACATGCAGTCAAATGTTTGGACCCACTTACCCATGCATTTGAGTGGGTCCAAAACTTTGACTGGTACTGTATGTGCACACCTACAGGAATGTTGATGGAGCTATGGGTTTCTGAAAATGATTGAAAACACATATAATCTAGATATAGGAACCCCAAAGAGGCCGATGAGATAGCTCTTATAAATAGACATAATGCCTCAGCAAAAACTAACAGTGAGTCAAATGAAAAGGCTCATTTTCGAAATCAGAGGACAAATTCATCCTCCATTAATGATAATGATAGCCGGTCTATTTTCAACCAATCGTGGTTATTGTGAGGGTCATTTTTAGCCTGCTTGTGCTTTTTTCCACCTCTTTTTTCGGACATAAAAGAGACAAGCAGAAACCTCAGACCACAACTAGCCTGTGTAATGCCTATTAAAAATACTAGAAGCCTGCTAAGTATAAGGTAGGGATCCCTCTCTGTCTCTCTTGCCTCCGCGTCCAGCCACCCGTTCGTCTGTCAGTCTCTTCTCTGTCTCTATTGGGTTTCTCGACCGTTCTCTAGTATCAACGTGTACTTTATTCATTATGCCTTACCTAGACATGTCTGTTGGTCTGTCTCTGACTGTTCTGCCTCCCTCTACTTCTGTATCTATTTTAGTTTTTGCTCTCATTGTCTTAAATGTTCATGCAGTGGTAACATTAACCTGACCTTGGTTTAATGCGACTTTATCCAGAAGACACACAGACCAGGGAACATAGCGTTGTAAAGCTATTTTTGAGTCCAATTTATTGGCATTTTAAACAGCTGTGCGCTGAGCAACGGGAGTTTCCAAGATTCTGAAAAGTCTCATCAACTCGTTACTGGGATGGGGTGTTGACCGAATGAAATAAATGAAAAACAACCTCCTTATTAGCGTGTAGAAAGTGAGATTGACAGAGGAGTGTACTGACTGTTTTCTTCTGTGACTTGGCCTAAAACCTGTTCTGTTAGTTGTGTCATGACAGTTATGTTATTTTCTGTGTACATGGAATTATACTTTCTCCACTGGATAACAAAAAAAGAATGTGTAAGGCTTTAACGGGCTTCACAGTAATGTCGGGCTAGCCACTGACGGTATGTGGTATTATCATTCATGTTAATGTAGAACTAAGTTAATATAGAGTGTGAAAGACTTGACATGTTTATGTGATCAGTCATGAGGGCTGGCCCTTGTGCTACAGGCGTAGTCTGACAGGCTGACTTGTTTTATTGTCATGTAAGCCGAGTGCCTATAGCAACATGCTCAGACATGTCCATTCGAGAGGGTCGGATCAGTGAGGATAGAGACACGTCGCCTTTGACTGTGAGCATTTAAAAATAAACAAGTGTGTTGTCATCACAAATGCTGGTAGATAATAAGTCCTGGACATTTAAACCGAGCTGTAATCTGCAGCGCTGCAATCAGTCGACTCCGTTTATGGCCTGCCCTGTCAAATTTTCTAATACAGTATTTCACTAAGATAACCCAGTTCAAGTCCTGCCAAGGTTGCCACAGCTCTAGATTACAAAATATACAATATTGCTATTATTTCAGTACTTTCATAAATATGCAAGGATACTGTATCTACTGAATATGTAAATAACTATGATCTTTAATTAATATTACTGGAGAAATGTTCTGTTTTCTTTTATTGAAAACACAAATAGAAATTTGTCATGGATACAAATAGAGATGTGGTGTGTGTTCCTTTAACTGTGAATTTATACCAATTTTATTTGTGTTTTATAGTCCCAGTTAATGGGTTGACAATATTGTTTAGAAGTCCGATTGTTTAGAAAAGTACTTGGATATCAGCATTACGACACAACGGCCAAAACAGTGTTACAATAAACATGTTTCTGACCGGTTGCTGATGGTGCTTGTTTAGTAATTCATACAACAGTGGACACACCCACTAACAAAGCTGTCATTTATTAAAATGCTAATTCGATTGTTGTGAGGCCATTTTAAGTTACGGGCAAAACCTACTGGACCCGAAATCCGATTCTCATGTTGAAATTTCTCCCGTTTTACAAACACTATTATCTGTTGACTTGGCCCCTTCACACAGCTTTTGGTGTTTGCAAAATATGTGAAAATACTCTATATACAAGATATTTCTATCTATAAAATTCCTATTTTCCCTTTCTTCGTTTATTGTAGTTTAAAATGAGACAATTATATTTTTGTTATTCATACTGTAGATGTTTCCTCATCTCAGGCACACATACAAATCCCCTCATTTATTTATAGATGATGACTAATCAGTGGTGTGTGAATGGCCCATTATAATCATATACAATTAAGTTATAAAGTCATCCTCTGCAATCCCATCGCAAATACACAGCAGAAAAGCAAACACAAATTTGTTGCTTGCGAGACCACTGCGTATGACTTCTGTTTGATGTATTATGTCACTCGGCCCTACGAGAAACAAATAGGAGCAAACAGTGATATTGGGTGTGGGTGTGTGGGTGTGAGATGGCGTGTGGCTGGAAAAGACAAAGATTAATTGTCCCATGACCAGCGCCTTCTGTATCGATGGAACGGTAAGTAAAGCTGGGAGCACCCTGTTCATTCTGCCATTATAACCTAGCCCTGACTGGATGCTGTTCTCACCCTGACAAAAGGTGTATCTAACGATTCTGTTGACACTATAATGAAGTATAGCACAGGCTGTGCCACCTGTGGCTTGGTGTCCTCTTCTCATCTCTTTTCCTTCATCTGCGTTTGCAGAGTTAACCTGACTGGTGATTTTTGAGTCCACCACCTAGCCGAACATTCAAGACCAGTGCAGATTGAAAACAGTGCTCCCACTGTCAGGCCCTGAATCACGGCAGCGCAGGAACAGAGCAAAACCCCTCATTTGTTTTTGCAGCGGCCTCATGGTCCCTCACTGTTTAATCGGTTGGGTGGAGCAGTTTACAACCCTGCCAAGTGTTCAGGACAATTTTTTTTAAATATAAAATAAATACACAGAAGAGGGGAAATGTGGAGTGTTATGTTCTGGCGGATGCTGAAGTCAATTGTTGAGGGTTAGAGTGAAGACCTGGTGTTGGGTGTACTTGACTGTGTGTGATGTGGTGGTTTCTGGTTGGCCTAATGCCTGTCTGTGGGCTGGTAAAGACACAGGAAGGCTCCGGATTTTACCCAAATGGCAGCCTTTCCCTATATGGTAAATATGGGCTTATTTGGCAGGCACATTACTCAGAAACGAGGCACAGTGGAGGCCAGCGAGCTACAGAGTTCACCCCACTGGATGGGAGGTGGAGGGTGGTTTTTTACACACATGGAAGATTACATTTAAATGTTGGTCATTTAGCAAAACATTTAACCAGAGCAACAAACAGTAAAACCTCAGGTCTCTGGAGAGGAATCCAACTACTTGACTGAATCCTCTGCTGAGTGGTGCTCTAACTCCCGAGGTTGATCTTGAGCCTTTCTTTCGTCAGGTCAGTTGAATCAGTAAAACCAAGGACTTATGTCAGATGATGTCATGCTTCCACTAACTACTCATTAATGTCTCTTGAAAATATCAAGATACAGCTCCTTAAGACAAAATGTCTGCATTATTATATGCAGGTCTAATATTTACATGCTTGGTCAGTTGGAGCATTGGAAAATATTTTATTCCTGACAAGATTTTGTGGGGGTAGGGAGGTAAACTTAGAGATGGTGGTGTTAAAGGGACGGTGCAACTTAAAATGTGAATTTCCTGTCTTTTTAATCATATATTCACACCTTTAGGTTGAAGTGCTGTATTGTCAAAATGAAAATATATTTTTGTATGTTTAAGAGCTGTTTGGAAAAAGTGAATTTTAAAGTTCAGTTTATTCAAATTAATATTTTTGGTCCACTTTATGATATGATCAGATTATTTTAAACATCTGTTATTACTGTTTGTTGGGTAAGGAGTTGGGATCCTGGCAGTCAGTTTTAACATTTATATATCAATTGATAAAAAAACAGCCCATTTTCCTTAAGGACTTACATACACCTTATTGTATTTATCTTATAAAATTATAACACAGATACCTTCTCCAATGTACACAACTGTTTAAAAGTTTGGAAAAGCAATATTTTGTTCATTAAACCTTCATTTAATAGTAACCACAAAATACCAACAGTGAAGAGTTGCGAAGAAAAGCCATATGTCAGACTGGCCAGTAAAAAGAAAATATTAAAATAGCAAAAGAACACTAACACTGGACAGAGGAAGAACTCTGCCTTGAAGGCCAACATCTCGTCAAAACTGTTCCAATATAGAAAATAAGGTGTAATTTTTAGGCAGCGTAGGAGCCTTCTGAAACATTTGGAGCAGTTGAACCACTGGCGGTACATGCGACCTCCACTCATCCATTAATGCCCAAGGATTAGTAACAGGTGCTTATTGTAATTCCATTTGAAGGCTTTTTCTAATGTCGGCCACATGACTGTGGAGAAGCACTGAAGAGGACCCAGAGAGCAGTGAACGAGACGTGAGGGAGACACGTCTGGGTAGCAACGTATGCCCTCTTCAGTTCTAATTCAGTTCCTAGTTAGAAGGAGAGCAAAAAAAACAACCCAAGTGATTTGTCCCTCCAGGGCCAGAGTTGCCTAACACTGTCGTAGAGCTTTGGATATGCGCCCCTATAACCGGTCAGAGGGGAGTGAAAGAGGAGCTGACTTGCTGATTACATCGCTAATAGTTATGCAGGACTGAAGCATTAGAAGTTATACTTACAAGTTATACGTCCAAGTTACAATGGTGTGGGTTTCACTTCCTGAATGGGAATCAGTGATGTAAATGCTTAGACGTGTTCATTTTATTCTTCATGTCAAGGCAATGATATGAAGTAAATAATGAGTCCCGGCATTGTTGATCGATGAACTTAAAAGACCACACCCAGGTCTTCTGTGCTGTATCTAAATATGACAACTGGGGTCATAATTTGAATAGTGATGTACGTTCAGATACTGTATCAGGCATTACTTGCTCTGCAGTAAAACCACACCTACCCAGGTGCCAAGACTAGAGACACAGACGGACTGAATGACCGACTGACAGACGGACGTCGCCATGAGATTTAGTTTGTGCATCCTAAATGACACACTGTTCCCTGCAAAGTGCTATGGGCCATGGTTGACCGTAGTGTACTACAAGGCAAAGCATGTCATTTGGGATTCACCCTCAGCCTGTTTATGACACAGGCCCTTGTAATCCAAATATATTGCCTTGATGATTACTTTATGATTTCACTGTCTCCCGTCTGTCCGTCTCCAACAGAGATGTCCTAGACTCTAGAATGGGAAATTATAAAAAGGCGTCCCCTAAATATCAGTCGACCCAAGCAATAGATACTACTGATTAGAATTTGATTTTTTCTGCAAAGAATGAGCTTTAAGTCGTTGTCAGTTTCACTGCTATGATCGGTTTATGATAAATGTGATTTTTTTGTAAACCTAGGAAATCTTTATACAACACTTTGTGTGCGTTTAACACACAGCACAACCGGTTGCAACCAGTCACAACCAGTCACAGTGCAACTAGTCATCTAAAAACATTGAGAGATAATTAGCTACTGTATACACGAATAGAGACGCTGCTGATAAAAACCTACATTAAAACATGCACATATTCCCTCAGTCTCACCATGTCTGTTACCTGTTGGGTAGGTTTTAAGTGTAGGATGGATCCAGGTTTATTATATTGCAAATCCGTCTTATTGTGACCCTGACTGATGGCCCAGATGTCAGATAGAAAAGAAAACGTGAAAAGAGACTTTTTTTTGCTTGCATCATATCACTTTGAATGTGTGTGTATATATATGACTGAGTGTTTACTTGTTTCCTTACTTTCACAAGAAACATTTCTTTATGTATTATATCTCTCTTCTGAAATGTACTGAATACTGTTTTGTGCGTGCGTGCATGCTTGGTTGCCTGTGTATGTTTTACTTTACAGTATTTAACTCTGGAAAAAAAAACTCAGACAGTTTTCCAAAGGTCAATGAGCACAGATGACTTTTCCATACCTAGATGGAACCCGAGAAAAATAAACCAGTCCGAGTGACTGCTGGAGCCTTCATCTGAAATACATAGCACCCTAGTTCCCACCACAGCCCTAACAGTTAAAAGTAAGATACTAAACAGGGAATGGGATGCAGTTTGGGACCCAGTGTGATTCTGATGGAAAGATTGCGGTGGACACAAGTATTGTGTTTTGGTTGGAGGCTGACCAGTAGTCCCAGCTGGAAGAACATGGAGGGGGTTTAGGTACACTATAGAAGGTTGAAACAATCACACAGGACATGTATAGGACGCTTGATTAATAACAGCCAAGTATAATTTGACAGAATTTTCAGAATAACTACTAACTCTTTAGTTAGCAGTGGTTGGCAGTGATACTGTATGTTCCCATGGTTTGTGCATACAGACACATAAATGTGAAAAATAACTTTTTATTACAAAAGTCTATGGTATACAGCAAGAACCGGAGATATGTCAAACTCATGAAGAGAACCCTCATGTTGTTTTTATTCATTACATGGTGTATACTGTATAATGCATTTATTTTCATCATTATCACTAATGCATTTCACTTGCCTTCACAATAACTTTGCACTGGCCTTCAAATTGTTATTCATTTGTAAAATACGTTGGAATAGTTTGGATTAAACAAAAACTTCAAAAGTCTGCATACTCTTAGTTCTTAATACTTTATCATCAATGACAGCGCACAGTCTTTTGAAATAGATGTCTATGAGACCCCGAATTCTTGCAGGTGGTATAGCTGCCCATTCGTCTTTGCAAAATGCCTCCAGGTCAGGCAAAGTCCTTGGTCATCTTGCATGAACTGCACATTTGAGATCTCCCCAGAGTGGCTTGATGATATTAAGGACAGAAGTGATTGCCACTCCAGAACCTTCACCTATGTCTGCTGTAACTATTGGAGGGGCAACTTGGCCTTGTGCTCACACACTGTTCACTATAGGCCTTGTTGACCCTTCTCCAATCATAGCACTTATGGTTGTGACCAGGAAGTCTATATTGGTCTCGTCACTCCAAATTACAGTGTGCCAGAAGCTGTGAGGCATGTCAGGGTGTTGCCGGGCATATTGTAACCTGGCTTTATTGTGGCATTGGCGCAGTGAAAGCTTCTTTCTGGCAACTTGACCATGCAGCTAATTTTTGTTCAAGCATCGTCATATTGTGCTCCTTGAAACAACCACAGCATATTTTTCCAGAACAGCTGGTATTTCTCCTGAGGCTACCTGTGGGAGCAATTCTTCTGGCAATATTGGCTGAAATCTTTCTTGGTCTACCTGACCGTGGCTTGTTATCAAGTGATCCCTGAAATTTCCACTTCTTAATAAGTGAGTGAACATCACTGACTCGCATTTGCAAGGCTTTGGGTGTATTTTTATATCCTTTTCCATCTTTATAAAGTTCCATTACCTTCTTACGCAGGTCTTTTGACAGTTCTTTTGTGCTCCCCATGGCTCAGTATCTAGCCTGATCAGTGCAGCCACATGAGAGCTAACAAACCCATTTACTATTTATACACAGACACCTATTGCAATTTAAAAAGGCGCCGGTGTGGGAAATTCACCTTTAATTACCATTTTCTGCTGTGTGTGTTATCTTGTATGTCTGTAACAAGGCCAAGCATTCAACGGTATGTAAACTTTTGATCAGGGCCATTTGGGTAATTTCTGTTATCATTATGAGAAAAAATGAGCCCAACAACTATGTGATAACAAATGGCTAGCCTTAAATAAAAGACCGTTTTTTGCATGATAGGTCATTTTCAAAATGAATGCCAAAATCTCACAATTTCTGCCAGGGTATGAAAACTCATGAGCACAGCTGTATTCATGTATTAATAGCATTTATACCTCACCCTGCTTTGTGTTGTCGAGATCGTGTGGCATTGTATGGGATTCCTATTGTACTGTATGCTTATCATGAAAATACAAACCCCACCCTTCTCTTTGAATCTATCCAGTTTAATCTTAAGATTTAATACTTTTACATGTTATTATTAATAGATTCTCAGGATGTTAAGTCTTTATATACTGCATCTGTTTTAATGGTGGCCTACTTTTAATGTTTTTAAAAGCATCCTCCAAATATGTATTATTTCTGTTAAATGTATTGATTTGCTGGTTCAAGCCATAATTATCTTGTCTTAAGAACCATCACAACCATCACTAGGCAAAACAAATCTTAACGAGGAAAGTGGCTTGCCTAGGAAAGTTCTTATTGCATTGAAACTATCATTTACACATTAACTATGTCACCATTACAACAATGACTTGCTAATCTGTGCCTGAAAGGTCAAAATGCCTTTCAATTTCTTATGTGGTTTTGTATCCTCATTCATGAGATGATGTTAAGTAGTTGTTTTATAACAAAGTAAAACACAAGCTCCTGGCATTAGATTAGATAGCGTGACAACCAAACAAGAAAGTGAAACAAATCTGTTTGACATGTTACATTTAATGTTGACAACACATCACAGCACTCGACATGAAGCAATACAGTATATGCTCAATAGGCTCAAGTACAATAATACAGTTAAAATCGGCACAGAAAATTAATTAGTTTTAAGATCTGTAGTAGTCCACATTGAATCAAATATAAATTACTGTGCTTATGAATTACGGACAAATGAGTAAAAACATACCCCCCCCCCAAAAAACATACCCTTTTCGTGGGCGGTATAAAAGCATACACATGTGGCCTGTGATGCAGAACTGTCTTAGCCACTGAAGAATAAAACTAATAGAGTTCCAGACTATGATGGATAATATGAAACAACTTTAGTTCCCTTGCCATGCTGTATTTATATCAGATAAAACATGCCTTCATGTAAAGATCAATTGCAGATCAGATGTCACATCAAATGGACTGAACAACGGATTTCAGCACCCGATGAATGGCCCAATTTACCACAGTGTTGAAATCCTTTATGAGAAAAGAATTTCTTCATTTTATGTGATGTCACTGTCCACGTACACTAATATTTTATTAACTAACACACACTTGAGAGAAACCAGATGTGTAATTATTATATGTTCAAAGTAACTATATTTTGTCTATTTAGGGTGGGCAGTTTTACACCGTAAATATGAAAATCATATCAACGTTTTCCTTAAACATGAGAAAGGGCAAACATAATTGATTTGATTTTGCTTCAGTAGCTGTGAATGATTAATTAAATGGAAAGACCTTATCTTATCGAATATTTGCATCTGTTTAGCCCTAACCCCGGATTTGTTTAGCCCTAACCCCAGGTCTGTTTTGCCCTAACCCCAGGTCTGTTTAATTCTATCCCCAGCCCACTCTCCAACCCTAGCCTCAGGTCTGTTAAGCCCTTGCCCCAGGTCTGTTAAGCCCTTGCCCCAGGTCTGTTAAGCCCTTGCCCCAGGTCTGTTAATCCCTAGTCCCAGGTCTGTTGAGCCCTAGCCCCAGGTCTGTTAAGCCCTATGCCCAGTCTAATCCATCACTGTAGGCCTCATCCTAACCTTACTAGCAGTGTTTTTCCTGATTAAGTTCAACTGACATGTGCTCTGAGGTCCTCGCAAACAAACAGGAGCTTCACGTGAGCCTAAACTCCTCATCAAGTCCTGTCTGCACGTGCTCAGAAGAGCCCCTCCCTGTCTGGCCTCGGCTATGACCTGAGCTACACTTTGATTGCTCTGGGACAGAACATGTGGAACCAACTGGCAGACCTAACTTATTGCATGTATGGGAATAAAAACACAGGAAACATTGCCAACAGCTGGCTTTACAAATCAGGGAAAGAGAAATGTTTTGCTAGTGGAAGGAAGGCTGGCTGGCTGGCTGGACACACTACTGTCCCGGTAATTCACTTATTTAGGCCAATATATGTGTGTTCAAAAAGGTCAAGTCAGGCTGCAGTCAAACAGTGTTCTGAGGATAGATGGATAGAGGTACAGTAAAATAGTTTTATTAATCCCTAAAACTAATTGGATTAGGATCATGCCATCTCATTCTGTACTCATAGCTTTTTGATGAAAAAACTGAAAACACATTTTAATTCATTGTGTAAGATAATTTCGCTTCTTAATAAAAACTTTTCTGGCAATATGTTCTTTCAATTGCTCTCAGCATTTCAAAACATCCAAACTACTGCAAAAGTAATAAATACTGAATGCAAAACACCCAGCAGCTGTCAAATATGGGCTGCTGGGTAAAAAAAAAAGTATTCCAGAAGGGAGAACAGGCGAGACATGCCAGGCATGCCGACGTCAAAGCATGAGAGGAGAACGAAGGTTGGTGCCACAAGTTTGGCCCCGGGCTGTCCCAGACAGAAACACCGGTACGAGACATCCCTGGTCTAGCAACCCCCACGCAGGCAGACAAATGCACACGCCAACCCTTCCACTTAGATAATGACTTAGGTACTTGAAGTTGTATTTACAAAATATGTCAGCTGTAGAATAGTAGAAGAAATACCTAGTAACACTTTAGATTTTAAAATTGACTTGGTGAATTAGCTGTGTTATTCAGCTATTGACTTTTTTCCCTGCCCATATTTGTAGTTCTAATAAAAACACTTGTTTTGATTTTGTGTCTGCGGCAAGTAGCCAGTGTAGAAATCCTTATCATTTCACTGCTGGATTTTGCTGGTCCCACTATGCCATTGTTGATTTGTATCTTTGCATTTAGTAATTTTCTTGTAACTGTATATATGGTAAATGTCATTTGTCAACAGATTTCTGTTTCAATTCAAACTACATTTATGAAGTCACAGAGCCTCTTAAAAGTATTCACCCCCTTGGACAACTCACATCAAATCTGGACTAGAGTTTGGCAGAAGACATGTGGGACTGCGATCAAGTGGAAGAAGATTCTATGGTCTGACGACACTAAAATAAAGCTTTCTGGCCTCAACACTAAGCCTAACACCACACATTATTCTGAGAACACCAACTCTTCCAGAGATCTGGGACTTGGGAGAAGAATCATCTTCCAGTAGGAAAATGACCCCTGACTTTCATCCAAAGTTATACTGGCCTGATTTATAAACGAAAAGGTCAATGTCTTGGAGTGGCCTGGTCAAAGACCGGACCTCGGTCCTATTGAGGATATGTGGAAAGAGTTGAAAATTGCTCCAAATGTCCACATCCAACTTGATGTAGCTTTAGGAATTTTACAAAGAATGGACAAAAATTACTTTATCCAAATTGGTAAAGCTTGTAGACACTTAAACTTAAAAGCCAAATTAACTTATTGTAATTGTTTCCAAATGTGCCTCTTTCAAATATTGTCTTGGTTGGGGGGGTGGTGCATTTTCACTTTGACATTCTAGATTTCTTGTGATTAAAACGAGCTGAACTGAGAATTCAAAGTGAATCAAATTACATCTTCAAGACACAGTATTTGTCCTTTTCGATTATTGTTAGTTTGATCTAAAGTCTAACATGGTCATGGCTGAGTAAAATACATCTTACCATTTTGATTTGGCTTAGCAAAGTAAGAACTAATTTGTTGGGATGAATAGTGACTGAGAATGTGACTGTTCAATTTGTTTGTTTGATATTTAAATAGAAGTAATCATGTTAAATTGCCCCATGCACTAGGGAATGAGTGCAAAAACAGGTGCAGGAAGAAAGGTTTTATTTCTTGCATGGGTAGTAAGTTTTGCTATATTTTAATTGATAGTGTGACAATAATTCTGCATGAAGGGAATTGCCATCACAGTTGGTCAGTGGCAAACACCTTATTAAATCCATTTAGATGTTATGTTTTCACACAAGGAAACATGTCAAAGCCCTAGGGAGTGAATGCTTTTGAGAGCCACTGTATTGAGAATGGACACATGAATCTGTATAATAGCTAAATCAGGCTAACTAAAGAATGAAGGTTATGTGAGCATCACGTACATGTTCGATATGTGTTGTTGGCCTTGACTGCCTATGACTTTCTTATGTACCTAGCCTCTTCTCCACAAATACACAACTAACCAGTTTGTTGATTTGGGCGCATTTTGGCAACATGAGTCCAGTGGAATGTATGGTTTCCAAAGGTCCGTGACTCATGAGCATTTGCAGCTTGATGTAAGCCTTGCATGCAGTAATCCTGTTCCACTGACTTTTCAACTTCTTTGTTCTATTTTAAAACCTTGCGATGGCAAACAAATAACATGTTACAGTCAGAATTTTTCTCCCAAAGGGCACCCTAGGCCATTCCCTTTAGTGCACTACTTTTGATTAGAAGTGAATGGATTCCAGTCAATAGGAGTGCACTTCATAGGGAACAGGGTATAATTCGGGGGTCGCTGAGACAGGCAGCGGCACAGACAGCCATGCCCTTTTATCATAGAGGGATAATGTGTGTGGCCTAATGGTTTAGTGCAATATGATCAGAGACGGCAGGCCACATACCTGACCTTGACCTCAGCCTTACAATCCACCTCCGTTCATATCTCTAGAGGGGTGAGTCCAGAGGACTCCACGTCAGGGACACTAACCACTGCCAGGCCCTCAGCCTCTCTCCAGCATGTTCCTGTTGTCTCCAGTATGTATACATATTAAATATGATACGGTTGTGTTGCGTCTATTGCAATATTGTTTTCATGTCTGGGGACATGGTCTAAATGAAATCCACATGGCTCGAGATGAGAACATCGAGACAGAGCTTATATTCCATCCAACACAGGCGTTGGCCAAAATCTCCTAAGAGCTCCGGTAGAAGTTAGTGCACTACATCGGGGATAGGGTCCCTTTTGGGACATAGGCAGAGATAGCATGATCAAAGACGAGCATTGATGGCATCTTACAGCAAAGGGAAGTAGCGAGGCACATTAGATCCTGTGATCTTTCGCTTGAGGAAAGAGCAGAGAAACAAAGGACATCTGCGATATTCTTATAATAAAGGGACAAACTATTGTCACCTATTCATGGCTGAACCATAACCTCTTATTATTTTTGCAAACCATTCCCACCCTCCTAATCCCGAATTATGCTGAATATGTTCCCAGTGGAAAATTTCCAGTTACTGTCTCATTGTCTACCACATCTTCATCCTATCTCTGTATTATATAAATTTATGGCAACATTTTATGACTACATTTAATGGCAAAACATGTGTTTCAGTTATTTCAAATATATTTTGGGATAATTCTTAATAATGTGTACATTTTCTACTCTCCCTGTCTGGCTACAATATGTTAATAAACAAACTCATAATCAATCACAAACAGTCAGGGAGAGCAACAAATGTCCACATTATTAAGAATGATTATTACAAATATTTGAAATAACACTGACTGAGACCCATGTTTATGACTCTGATGCGATGTAATGCATGTCCTTACTTTAGCTAACTGGTATTTTCTTAACAAACCTACAAACCTGATGTGACGAGCAGGAGATGTAGCCCAACAATCTGACATTAAAGGAAAGGCATGATGGAGACGTTTACAGAGGACGGGAGCAGAAACCTCGCGATTGATTGCATCACTCGATGTGTCCTAGCAGCTGTAGGACATCAGTCATCATGATTCACAATCTGACACCTTATCAACACTCACCCACCTCAAATCTACACCCTGGAGTGTCATTAATTGGTGTGTAAATGACGTATGGCGAGTGAGACAGAAAGGAGACGGGGGGAAAGAGAGAAAGAGGGTGAGAGAGGAGGCCGAGAGATCTGTCAAGCCAAGGTGGAATGGGAGTAAAGGAGAACAGGGTCAGTGGGTTCATTCATGCCCTACTGGCTGGCCACACCGCAGTTGAGGCGTTTTCCCAACTTCTCAAACTTCTGGAAATCATGTCCCTCTCTTAACCCCCTCACCTCTCTTTCTCTCTCTCTCTCTCTAACACACAAAGAAACACACAAAATCTCTCTTAGATTTCAATGCAATATTGCTGCTGCTCACAATCCTCACACCCAAAAAATTAAGAAAATAAATAGCTTGTCTTTCAACGCTCATGTTGTTCTGTTCCCTGCCTCCCTGTCTCATCTGGTGAGTTATGTTACCATGTGCTGACACGGAGCAGAGAGGTGAGACTGTGGATGACACCAGACCAACGTGATGATATACTGCATGCACTTCTCATCTGTCATAGGTACCGCAAGGCCTTACTCTACTGCAATGTCTTGGAAGTCATTCAAAACCAATATGGAATACAGAGCAAAAACAGATAATGTGGATATATATTACGATGAGATGTTGATTACATACGAAGCAAGGTGCTTTTTTAAACCCTCTGAAGAACACTATTTGATTATAGATAGAACCTTTTTTGTTCCTGTTAGAAGATTGAATGTCAAATGGTTCTACTTGGAACCCCAAATGTTATCCTATGGGGACAACAGTTAGTAGAAGAAACATTTTTGATTGATTTCCTTCTCCTTGATAAAAATGTCCTTGTTAATTCTCTTGATGAGAAAGTTGATGAGAAATATTGCATCCCTTTTTACTGAATATGATTATGTTCTTCAGCATGGAGACACAATTTGTATACATTGCTATGTCCTTAACATGAATCCATGTTGCAGTGCCACAACTGACATTGGTGACAAAGGCCTGCCATATTTTGGAAGAATACTGAATGAAACCCATTTGCTGTCACTGGTGGTGGTACCAATGCCCTTTGAAACAATGTGCAGTCCACAAAACACTCCGCTTCTACTCATTCAGTCTTGGTTTTACATTTCCTTTCAATTCTTGGTCATTACAACTCATTCAAATAACCATGGCCTAATCAGAGCTACGTAGATTGTAGACTACCTACTGTTTCGCCTGCAGTTTGAATAATTGAGATCCAATGATCTTCCTAATTAAGATCACAAAGGTAGAACTTTAGAAAAATTGGTGGGGTAATTTTTTTAATTCAGTTTTATTCCATACTCTGCCTTCTCATTTAATGGGTCCCACCCAGCATTTAGCCTCTGGCATGGTCAGAACTACTGGCTGGCCCGGCACCAGTACATGATAAGAAATACTGGCTGGCCCGGCACCAGTACATGGTCAGGACTACTGACTGGTCCGGCACCAGCACATGGTCAGAAGTACTGGCTGGTGTGGCACCACTACATCGGTAAACGCATTCTATTTGTGGTTGCCATTCCTCTGCTTTTCTCCTGTAGAGCAGGGCCAGCTCACACACACGCTAACACATACTCTTGTCAGCCTCAGGGAGTCACAGCGAGACAGTTTCTGATGTCAATTATTTTCTGTATGGAATGTTTTTTCTGAAAAGGTTTTGGGGATACGATGGAGGTTGTGCAATCACTGGAGCAGTAAGCAATATTATTACTAGGATGTTGGCTGCAGGAGTTTATTGGGCTTTGAAGCTGAGGCACAGATTGCAGTAGATGCTTAGCTATATAGTGCCCCCTACTGGATTGGTTCCTGTTGTTGACTGAAGCAATTACTGCAATTAACCACAGGTTTCCATTAAACATGTCCCCATGAATAAATGACTCATTCATATTATTATCACCAGGAAAATGATCAGAAAAAGGATCTGATTATTCAAAATGTGTATCAATTGTCTATCAGGTGCTCTTTGGGGTTTTAAACTGGGTATCTTGTTTTTGCACTTTGTGACAACTGCTGGTGTAAAAATGGCTTTGTAGTATACATTAGACTATTTTACTGATTCTGCTAAGGTCTCTGATTATGCTGAGATACTAATCAAACACTAAGATAATCCATCAACCACCAAGCTCTTCTTTCTACATTCACTTGTCTCTCTCTCCCTGCCTTCTAAGAGGAACAGTGTTTTAGTGACAGTTGTATCTCTCCAGGACATTCAGACACCACCTTTGCAGAGTCTTTTTTCTCGAGCTTTAAGACCTCACCCTGGTCTAAAGGGGTAGAGATACCCTCCCGTCAGCCCAGTGCTTCTGTTTCCACGCATCCCTCCCTCCTCCATTTATCCTTCCCTCCGCCCTAAACAAAGTGTAAGCCTTTGATTTATTATTACAGCTGTGCCAAATCAGAGTCCCCTGGCAGACGTGTGTGTGTGTTTGTGTGTGCGTGTGCGTGTGCGTGTGCGTGTGTGTGTGTGTGTGTGTGTGTGTGTGTGTGTGTGTGTGTGTGTGTGTGTGTGCGTGCGCATTTACCGGTTCAGGTGTGGGTGTTTAGGAGTCTGTGTGTTTGTTTCTTTGTTTCCCATGTGTGTACAGTTTGGATATGGCTCAGATTTTCCTTCATGACAAAGACCAACTGCCCAGGCACAGGAAGGTAGGACATGCAGTCAGGCTTAGAAGTATTTCGATAGTACTATATTTGTTGTTCCTTTGGCTTTGTTAATTTTACCATAAAAATGCATTATTTGGGGGGTATGTTACAGTATGTAACTTTCTCAGTCATTATTATTCACTATTCATTCGGGAATTCATACAATCATTGTAGTATTAAGGTTTTTAGAAACAAGTTGTGGTACTGCATGTGAACATTTCAAATGGTAGACTGAGATTTGTTTTACAATCAGTTACTGTCAAATGAAATTGGTTTCATATTCGTTAGAAAGAGATATTGAAATATGTTTCTTGCTCACATTAATACTTGGTAGTGCCATTTTTTTCCATAAAGTCTTTTTGATTATGTGCCAGCTTGCACACAGATTTTCCCCAGGTTGTTCAAGTTAGCTGGATAACACTTGTGGGCTGCAATTTTCAAATAGTGCACACAAATTCTCAGTGGTTTATGATCAGTAGTTTTACTGGGCCAATGTAGGATATTCATACTTTTGTTCTTGAGCCACTCCCATGTTGGTCTGGCTTATTGCATGTGGTCTTTGCACTGTTGAAAGGTGAATTTCCTCCTAATTTATAGTTTTTTACCAGACAGAAACAGATTATTTTGCAGTATCCTTGTATTTTGCTCCATCCGTTTGTTTGTTCAAATTTAACAAGATGCTCAATTGCTGCTGATGAGAAGAATCCCCACAGCATGATGCTGCCAACACCATTCTTTACTGTAGGAATGTCTTGAGGCATGGGCAGTGTTAGGTTTGCGCCACACAGCACACATAGCCAGAAATTTACCCACATTGCAGCTAGTTCACTCTCATGCTTTCTGACAAACTCCAGATGTGCTATTTAGATACTTTTCACTAAACCTTACTCTAACCTTTATCCTAACCTTAACCCTAATCCTTAATTTACATTGGACTCCTGGCTGTAATAGCACATTTGGAAATCATGTGAAAGGAAATGTGGTTGTTTTGAGAAATATGAAAAATTCACACCAGTCAGGAACTCTGCCATGCTCTACCAACTGAGCTAGCTATTTCTCTTATATAATAAATACGTGGTCCACAGCCCTGAAGCAGAAACAACAGACATTAGCTGAATCTGCCCTATGAGGACTCACAAGATTCCTGTGCAAAAGGTGTGTGTCATCACTCTGTGCTTCATACTTTATTTTTCCACCCTATACTAAACCTCTCATACCATACTCCCCCCTGTGGTATATGATGGCTTCTGAAGCACCGTTCAACCATTTAGGACATATATGACCGTTTATTTGTTTCCCATGCCTGGAGGTGTTGCGCAGGTAAACATCCCTCCATACCAACCTTTTTTTCTGCATTCCCGAAGTACCAGCCCTACCAACCCACCCCCACACTTTCTGTCCTCCGTCTCAACCGTATACTCTGAAACCAGCCACAGAGCAGCCTGAGCGGCACAGCCACACACAGCAACCAGATGGCATAAGATGTCTGGGAGGGAGAAATCTGCACCGACACGCTTGACCTGAACCAGCCCAGAGAAATTGTGCAGCTGTGTAAACACACAATATGTAAAAATGTCAGCTATGCATGTCACCCCGGATAAGGGTCGCGGCCAAGTACCGAAATATTAATAAAGAACGATGAGGATAATAATAACAAGCGAATACCTAAGTGGGTTACGTGTTTTGGGACTATGTGACGATGGGGGCATGGGAAAGATGACAGGGCCCTTAGGCAAAGCTATAGAGTTACGTTACCCATTCTGAGTTCCTGGTCGCAGGGTCTCTAAGAGACTCTGTCCCCTAGTCAGGTCCCACAGTGCCACACAAAGTCAAGACACAAGGACACACATGCATATATTTATAAACCCGGTGCTTTGAATCCTGAATGCTGATTGGTTGATATGAGACCATGGGTATGACATCACATCACTTTTTACAGCTCCAAATCCTTTGTTAACTGCTTAAGAAAAGCAATAAGGCATCTTGAGGCTTTCTGGTATATTGCTCTTAGCTGGGATGTATTAGCTACATATCACACGACCTCAGACCTTATTGCTTTCCTTAAGCAATAAGGTATATTTACTTCCACACAGTACTGTAAATTAAAGACATTTCTGTAACATTTTCGTATATAAAGACAGATTATAAAGGATGGTAGGAACGCACTTTAGCTATGTATTCTATCCAACAGTAGGTCATCACTGCAATACAAACACAGCTTAACCAACTTAGAGAAAAACTGGCCCATTTGAAAAATATTATTAACCAAAGAAAGGTTTTTGTTAACGCAAAGGTTCAAATACACCAACTTGAATGACAAAAGCCCAAAAACCCAACAAGGGTCAGGGTATCTTCTCTGCACCACTTTCAAAAACAACTCTAAGCCCACTTGAGAATACTCCAGGCTTGGAAGAGTTTTCGTTTTCCCCGGCACAAAGAATCTGGAAGTGTGCCAAATACAACATTCTGCAGAGAAGCCTCAATTCAAACCTTTTTCTGTTTATTACATTCTGGTCTCTCTCTGTCTGTCTGTCGGTTTTTCACTGAGTCTTTCTCTCCCTCTCTGTCTTTCTCATAACTGTGTGGGCTCCGTCTCTCCAGAAGGTTCATATTCAACCTTTAAATCCTCTACCAGTACCAAAGTGGATGTTCAAAGAAATACGTTTTAATCAGTCCGTGATTCAGATCTAATTTTCCAATACATCTGCATAATCATGTGTTACTTGAACACTGGACCTGCATGGAAACTCCTGAAGGAGTATCATTGCATGTAGCATTGTGTTATCATACCACCAAAATAATGTTGTTGTTACACTTTCAACAACGCTAATTTCCATACTGTTCCAGTGAGATTTAACTTCAACTGGAATTCATTCAAACCTGACTGTTTGCATGGTGTCTTCACTGTACAATATTAATCTCACTTCTAATTTGGAAAAGTGCAATCAGACTTGTGAAGGGAGTAAGTTATATGTTTTTATATAGTACCCAAGAGGGTCAGCAAACTCACTGCTGTGTAAATACTGCAATACAAATTGAATTAAATCCATCCAGTAAAGTTGTTTCTTCTTAGGGTGCACATTAACAACATTTTTGTTGCTGTATTTATAGTGACCAATTTGAACCCTTTAAAACCCTCTAACAAATGTTCCACAAAAGTTCCTTATTTTTAAAACATATTTTTAATCTTTCTGAAATTTGAGGGCATTTTCAATTAACTAGTTACAATGATAATTATATCAATCAAAATGAGATGCAAAATGTCTAACTACTGACAGAATTCGATTTTTTTAAATGTTCATGGTTGTGCAGAATACATTTAATCAACAATTCCATTTACAGGTAGAATATAAAGGAATAAAATAAATGAGAGAGACCGAGTGTATTGATGAAAGCACTGTAGAATATTGCATTTGTTGAGTGATACAAACAAGTAACAATTGAATACATAGATATATCCTGTACTTGACTGAATTGAATATAATGCTGTTTCAGGCAGCATTTGGACATATTCCCAGAGGCATACAAACCACCTCAGGTATCTGCTGTTGATGATTTTATCCATGGGAGGTTAGTGAATTGAAGATATTGTGTAACATTAACAGAAAACAAATGTTCCCAATAACAGTCAAGTTCAATGACAGAGGTACAACAACACAGTGGAGTGAAGCAGCTTTAGAATTTTCTCTAAATATACATGCTATATTTTCTTTACAGCCTACAGTATGTCAAATGAAGTGACAGAAAATCTGAGGCTTAATGAAAAACTTTAACAAAATCTTTTTGAAAATTCTCAGAAATACAGAAAATGAAACAGTGAGCTTCTAGTTTTTTTTAAATGCTACAGTATTCCTTTGGCTCTCTGTTTAGGGTCCTTTTCCTGCTGGAAGATCCAAGTCACGGTTCTCTTACGGAGCCAGGTTTTCTTCCAAGATTTCTCTGTACTTTCCTGCATTTATTTCCCTACCTTGAGGAGCATCCCCACAGCCTGATGGAGCTATATCTCCATGCTTCACTGTAGGGATGGTGTTCTCAGGATAATGTGGGTTACAAGGCATAGTGTTGAGGCCAAAAATATTTATTTTGGTCTCAACACACCGTAGACTTCATCCACTTGGTCTCAATATCCCACGTGCCTTCTGGCAATGTCTTGCTTAGATTTTATGTGATTTTTTATTTTATGCCACACTCCCATAAAGGCTTTTGTGAGGAACCTGGGCTATTGTTGCAATATGCACAGCATTCTAGCTTCTTTAGGGTTGCCGTAGGCCTCTATGGTGGCCAACCAGTGCTTTCTCACGCGGATACTCAGTTAATGAGGACGGCCTGTTCTAGACAGATTCTTGTAATCCTATCCCTGGTTGGTACTTACATTATTCTTGTAAAGTTCTGTTTTGTATTGCTTTTGCTGTTGCTCTGTAATGTAGGCTGTCACAAGAGGATACTCAAGCAGAAAGGAATAATTATAACATAGAAATCAGTCTTATTGTAATTCTCAACTATTATTTTTCTTCTTCCCAATTTCTTTCATGCTTAGTCTGGGATAAACGCCCCGCTTCAAACAATAATGAGACATAATGTGCTCATAGTGTGTCCTTTTAGCCTGTGGTCATTCCGGTGGCTGTAGCACTCTTATTATTAGAGGACCAGGCTCAAAGGCCTTTGGGTAGTACTTGTATATTCTGTGTGAAGTGTTAAGAAAGGACCTCCCAGAACTTCCTGTCAAACACCTGCATGCAACAACTAGTCTTTATCGGGTCATGGCTAATTTGACCTGACCCCACTTCACATGTGGTACAGCTCAGCAAGCTCTACCTAACAGCATGTGAAGGCCCAGGGGTGGAGTGTGCCATTATCTCTGAAGCTCTACCTAACAGCATGTGAAGGCCCAGGGGTGGAGTGTGCCATTATCTCTGAAGCTCTACCTAACAGCATGTGAAGGCCCAGGGGTGGAGTGTGCCATTATCTCGGAAGTGAGCCTAGGGGAAGGAAGGTTATGGGATGCATTATCCACAAATTGTTGTTTTTGTTGTATTCTATTTATCCCACTATGTTTCATTTCGTTTACCATTGACAGTCATCTTTGTCTCCAAGTAAGACATAAGTTCACAGAGCCACAGGTTTCTTTTTAGATGGTAGAATAAAAACAGTGGAGGGAAAGATTCCTTCAATTAGGCAACACATTGGGTCACAAGGACAGAGACTACGAATTTCTGTAATAGGGGCAACATGTATTAATTGGATGTTTTTGAAACAAATATGCACCAAGTAGCACACTGTGCATGGAGAATGGAATGCAATTTCAGACAAGGATACCATGTACTCTCTCTAGTTCTCCTTTCTGTCACCTTAGTGCCAAAACCCATTCCAGAATGCCACTGAGGAAGAGTCTACTAACAGAGGAAAATATGATGGGAGCTATGCAAGAAATTCTCATACAGTACACTGACACATCAACACAGAATGCTCAGCAACTAAATGCATTGTGGTCTAATTCATGTGCGGAATCCTTGTCCTCTGGCTAAATCTTTGGGTGCTGCTACAACGAATCCTCGAAATAGATTATTGTTATAAATTCATCAACCATTTCTCAACCATCTATCTGATGGTTGTTAACTTATTAGTGCACTAATATTCTGTCCTCAGTGGTAGAAATGGCACAGCCTCATTGGCTACAAGTGTGCGATACATGGTTTGACTTCACATTTGGATATAAACTGCTATTCACAGTTATGGAGGCTTGGAAGGGCGCCCTCACTGGTAACAGTAGCAACACAGTAGCAATTACTGGAACTAGTCTCTGTATTACCCTCACTAGAGTAACCTATTCAACTCTGATCAGGCACATGCATATGTTAACTGATGGAATACCATTGGAAAAGTAACTGTGTAAAATTGAAAAGCCTTTGATCCATTGCTCGTCTTACTCTGGGCCAGTCGTTTGCCACGAAACCATGATTAGCCTAGCCAAATGTTCTCGCTAAAGAAAATAAAATAGGAACGCTATATGGCACAAATCGTTTTCCTTTCTGCCACTAACGAATAGTCTTGGGCGTGTGATTCAAACCACTTGCAACACCAGAATTGTGGGTTTAATCCCACAGGAAGCCAGCACAAAATGCTTTTTAACTGTAGTTGCTCAGTCCCTCAAAAGACAAGAAATGTACAAATATGAAACAAAATGTTGTTTTAAAAAAATTGCTTTTCTCTGCAACATTTTGTTATCCCTTTGTTGTGGGACCACTGCTGTTGACCTGGATACCTTTGTCATCATATTTTGCATTTCACACTTCGGCTGTGTGTCTACTTCAGATCCTGATTAGTGGTTAGGTCGTAAGACCGAGCCTTAGGGAGTGTGACGATTAGAGTTTAATGAGCTGTATCAGGATCAGTGATAAGGCCTGTACGAGGGTGTAGTGCAAAGCTCCCTTAAGAAACATCTGGACTAAATGGCAATAAAACACAACGCAGCTTGTATGACTGTTAAGCCTGTTGTGTTCAGTATAGGACCTTAATATGTGATTAGGGAGAGAAACAGGGAGAGAAGTAGAGGACCAACAAGGAGAAGGGAAGATCATGATTTCTGCCAGTGTCCTACAGAGTTAAAGTGTACACACCCCTGCAGTAAGCTTGTTTCAAAATCATCTTTGAAGAGGTGCCTGAATAGTCCAGTCCAAGTCCCAACATCTGCCTGACAAACAGAGACAAGATTAAAATATTGCTGCTCGTTAATGATTTTCTAAACAGACTTACGGAGGTTGATCAAAACAACGACCAAGAAGACTCTAAAAGGAATAATACAACAATATATTGTACACCAATGCATTAGCTCAGTGAATAATCTCAATCTTTCCCTTTAGTAATGTGGAATATGTGGTATAGATCGTTCAACATTTTTTGTATTCACTTGGCTGCTTTTTTTGTATGCAGCCAAGTGAAGACTTTCACTTGGCTGTGAGCATCTACAAATTAGTGTCAAGACGTACCTTAGTGTGGGCCAATAGAATCTCAGTGTGGGCCAATAGAATCTTAGTGTGGGCCAATAGAATCTTAGTGTGTTTGTTTTTTTTGCCCTGTGCGTGTATTGTATGCATGTGTGTAGAAAAAATGTGGGTTATGTTAGGGATGCTTTTTCCTCAAAATGTGAAGGTTGAAGTATGACTACAGAGCGAAGGAACAATGTGTGGCTCTGGTCCAGTAAAAACCTTTAACTGTATTGTCATTGTAGTAAATAAACCACTTGGACAAGTGTCCGTGGTAGCGATTATGTTAGAGATGATTTACTGATTAGCTTGCTCGTAGTTGGCTTTGGACTACAGTATATTTTTGTTGGAGCTTTGCAGCCCTGTTGAGTGGCAGGGAGGTGGAAGCAGCGTGAGCAACATGGAACTGAGCTGTGTTCATATGTAGGTAGGTTGAGCTTTATGTCCAGTGACCTAAAAGTTGCTGGATTGAATCTTGACTTGGCAAAATGGCATTTAGAAAGGCCACCAATCCTATTTGCTTTGGTTCTGAGCATTTGTTAATTGCCTTCAAATTGTGCGGTTCTGACACTCAGTCAAAAATTCTGCCATCCATTTTCCCTAATTTGTTTCAAACTCTACATGTGCATTTTCATACATTTCAAGAAAGCACGCATTTGTATATGCCAATTCTTTAATCCAAAAAAGATATTAGAAGTTGGAGAGACAGAGGGAACAGACACCAAGTAAGGGTTTAGGGCCCTGTTGGCATTTTACTAAAAGAAAAAAGTGGTAGGAGTGGTGTGGTAGTAATCAAAGAGAAAACCAACAGCTGTGATAGGGAGCTGTCTTTTTCTCTGGAGCGCCCTCCATGTGGTTGTTTAGGGTAATGAACTCAGGTCGTCCTCTCACCGACCTCCATTTCTCTTCCCCATACTGTCCCACGTCACGGGGGCCGAGCAGCAGTAAGGGTTCTCGCACTTGGCCCTCTGTTGCTGATGCTTCCTTCTTTCTAGCAGCTTGTACCTTTCCCAGCGCATCACCTCTGATTTCTTCAGCTTCTCCAACTTAATGTATTTAGACAAGAAAACAACTAGGCATGTATCTTGATATAACTGGTTGAGTATATCACTCTGAAATGAGCATTAGCTTGCTGAGATTCACTGGTGTCTCCTCAATCATGCCTAGCTAGCTCGCTAACGTTATAGTTCAGCCAAGTTATCCTCCTAATCTTTGTCTTAATAGAAAAGTATTGCGACAGAATATTTTTCTCCTAATTATCTGCATTCAGTAGAAATCTTCAAACCTGAGACCTTCAATGAAAACGACCTCTTAATCTGGACCTTTTGATGATACATTGAGTAGAGTGCTCTGTTGGAGATTGGACAACAATATTCTGATAAAAGTTCAACCTGTGATTAGAGCCCATGGCTAAGTTCATGTCCTATGCAGTCATATATTGTATCCAGCGTTTCCATGAAAAGTGAACCAGGAATGGGGGGTCTATTACACATCCCTGATATAAAATCTACTGATGACGGGTTTGATAATTCTCTTGGTGTGATAACAGCACAGTGACAACAATCCAACCTTGATGACCGTGTCGCTTATATAACAAAACCAATGACACAGACAAGTACTATTTTCTTCTTCTTGTTGTTCTCAGCCAACAAAAGGCCTTTAAGATACTGTCTCTAGCAGAAATTAGTAATTTTACACAGTTTGGAAAACATTTCTGACAGTGAATTTAAAAAAGACGTGTAAGCTATTGCTTCAAGTGCAAAGGTACTTCTGTGGTGTAGGTTTGGATACAAACTACAGGTTTTTTAGCAAAACCTCTGTCTTCTGTATTTCCAAATTTCTTGTCAAATAATTCTCAAAATGCCTGAAAATATAACATTAACACTACAAAACTGCAGTAGTTTTTATTTTACAGCCCCCCAAGACAAAGATATTTTAGATATAAATCATTTGTATAGCAACATCTATTATTTATCCATATTTAAACAGTACAATATTATGTTCACATAGCATCTGGGTGGATTTCTTTTTGGTTATTCAAGCTGTCATATCAGTTATATCCTAACCACAGTGGAAAGAATCCTTTAAAATGATGTAGAGAGTCCAAGGTCTGGATTCATAGTATTCTTCTAGGCCATAAATTAGTTTGTTGTAGAGATATAGGAGAGATGCGTGTTGCACATTCCCCCTCTAAGCAGGAAAATGTCTGATAACAATGGGAAATGTCTGATTCTCAATTTGTGAGAAGTATTCTGAGAGGGTGAAATCTGTTGTGTGTACAGCACTGTCACGCTCTCAGAGCTGGTTTCCCGGACATGGGCTAAGCCTAGTCTTGCACTTAAAAGCATGTGCAATGAAGAAATTCCATTAACATTGGTTTTTAGTCCAAGACTAGGCTTAGCCTGCGTCCAGGAAACCAGCCTTTACAGACAATGCTTTGTTCAGAAAAGGAACCTCTGTGAGAGATAGGAGTGAGTGTTTCGGCTCACTGTTAATCCTCTCCAGGATATCCCTTCTGAACTATGTGTTGATATGAAAGTAAGAAGCTGAAGAAGAAAAAAAGCTGGACAGGAAAGCAGTATGCTAAGTTCAGAATGCTCCTCTCCACTGGACAAATAGACTCCCAAAACTTGCTGCCAGTGTCCTCATTTGAACCCATTACTTAGATACGTCAACTGGGTCCTTAACGAAACCCATAGTGCTCTACATTTGACCGGAGCCAAACAAGCCCTGATCCAAAGTAGTGCACTAAATAGGAAACACTGTGCCATTTGGGATGCACACATCTCCAATGCAACCTCAGACATCAGGCTATCCTCCAAACCACAGCAGGTGGTATGTATTTGTGCTGTGAGCTAGCAGTAGTGTCAAGTTCTTGCCATTTGTTACAGATGCTTTCAATTAAATAAGCCCATCTATAATGCAGAGCTTTTTTCCTGGTGAACCACATGAGCGTGATGAGTAGAAACCTTGAGGCTTGAAGACGTGGGTTAGCTCCCAGTGCGAATGCTTCGAGGCTTCAGCTTTCAGTTTTGTGGCCCAGTGGATACATATGCTGGGTTCATAGGTCAGACCATCCATGGAGAGTCCGGGCCCTGAAGAAGGCACAGGTGTAGAACAGAGAGCCCAAGCACAAAGAATTCCTAAGAAGTGAGATAGGCGTTTGGTAAGGAACCTTCAGAACCTTGTATGCTTCCAAAGCCTCAGAGCTGTGCCAGAACTGAGTCAGTCTTGCTTCTATTTGAAACACTTGTACAAACACATTCTCCTGTTTTATAAGTCTCTGACTCTCTCCAAGTGTCTCTCCTGGGACGAATTTCCAGTCAGGAGTAAAAACAAGCTCAGTTAGTCGGTAGGAGCATCTGAGTCTGGTAGCCGTCTGTGTAAACAAACATCGCCGCTTCAGACTTGCAGGTATTACTGGTTTTCAAATAGGCTGGCAGGTAGTGGTCCCACTACATCTGTGTATATTTGTGTGTGTTTATGTGGCAGCCACTGTCATGGACCAGATTACTGGGCATGGCCTCCAGATTGCAAGACTGTCTTGAAGTGGAGCAAGGCAGCTGGCTATGTACTCCTCAGTTTTGACAGCTATGAACAGCCTGACAGCGTGGTAGAGAGAACTTTCTGTATCCCTGATTGCCCATACACTGGAAACCTTGAAGTGATTAAATGTTTTAACATGTATTATGATTTGCGGATTCAAGCCTGTTATCTGTAGAAGTGGGTGTTATGAGTGTGTTATTGTTGGGAATAATGAAAATAAAGGCCCAAATGGAGATAGAGATGTTATGCCAGTTAAGGATTGTGGCTGCAGTGGGTAGGGTGGGTAGGATGTGTGTACAGGATATAAGGAATTGTTAGGGGTGTTAGGCATATTACATATTATTACAGAATGGAAGCTACTTGATTTAGCTAGCAGCTTTTGCCTATATACCCCTCATAACCCCCTCTGTTACACTCAAATCTATTTGCCACGCGCGCTGGGACCTGTAATGCCAAGATTTTACTGTTCTCCTCCCATGATTCTCCCATCTGTCAAATTACATAAGTGAAAACATATTGCATATATTTCCTGTGATGGATTTTCAATATGTTAGGCATTTATCTGTGTGACATCACCTTGCTGTAATAAAATGCATTATTCACAGAGCACAGTGTAAGAGAGAGAGGATATGAGAGAGAGTGCTATGGAGAGTAAGATGATGAGAAAGAGAGAGAGAGAGTGAGAGAGAGAGAGAGAGAGAGGGTGAGAGAGAGAGAGAGGGTGAAGAGAAAAATGGAGAGAGAATAACAGTTTCACTACCTTCACTTTAATTTGGAAAATATTCCTCATATGTCACACTACTTTTAAAACTTGAGCTGGTTAAAACTACATGAGGCATCCACAAGTGGAAATTATGGACCAGAGTTTGAATGGTTTTAATTTATTAACCCTTACACTCTTGAGAACCCGTCGAGATGGAGAGGGGCTGAATTGATTTGTCTTGATTTAATAAATATGAAATGCATATGCAGACCATGGTAGAAAATAACAGAGCACAGTAGCGGGCAAATTATTAGACCAGAAGCGAGGACACAACAGTTCACCTGACCCAACACTGAATCCAAACATTTATGTGCATTTTATATTCACTGCTAGTTTTGGCCGCATTTGTTGGTGACGAAATCTGAATCTATACCCTGAATACTGATATTTCCACAATCCAAGAAACAGCAAATTATAGAAATGATCATCTATGTCTGTTGAGCATCGTTTGTAAGCTTGTCAATAGGGCTTATCCAGAGATACTCAGCGAGCATTTACATTTGAAATAGTTCATGTTCTAGCACCCTGTGCGAATCAAACCCACACTCTGTAAACATTTGGGAATTCAGGAGCTCAATTGCAGTAGTTTTGAAAATGAAATGTTTTCCCATTCTTGTATGGTATTGGATTTCAGCTGCTCAACAGTTTGAGGTCCCCCCGGTCTTATTTTTCGTTTCTTAATGAGCCAACTGTTTTCAATAGGTCACAGGTCTGGACTGTAGACAGGCCAGTTTAGCACCCAGACTTTAACTATGGAGTCATGCTATTGTAACATGTGCAGAATGTGGTTTGTCGATGTCTACCCACAAAAAGACGTTGTCTGGATAGCAGCATATGTTGCTCCAAACCTGTATGTGTTGTTCAGCATTAATGGTTCCTTCACAGTTGTGCACGTCACCCATGCCATGTGAACAACTTGACCACCATACTATCACGGATGCTGGCTTTTGAACAGTGCACTGATTACAATGGTAATCAGATTAATCAGAATCAATTAAAGATGGTCCCTTTCCTCTTTAGCCCAGAGATGCACATTGAGTTTTTGCTTGCATTTGTGGGTGCAGCGACATACTGTGTTCACAGACAATGGTTTTGGGAAGTGTTCCTGAGCCCAAGTAGTGATTTCCGCTACAGAATGTTGTCATTTTTTAATGCAATGCCACCTGAGGTCCCGAAGATCGCAGCCATTCGATATTGGTTTTCAGCCTTGTCTCATCTGTACAGAGATTTCTCTGGGTTCTCTAAGTCTTTTAATGATTTTTATGTACCATAGATGATGAGATCCCCAGCTCTTAAAGTGTTGCACTATTTGCCTGTGCAGTCTTTTACAGAGTTGTGAACCCCTCCTCATCTTCACCTCCATAAGACTCATCCTCTCTGTAATGCTCTTTTTCTTCCCAATCATGTTACTGACCTATTGCCAATTAATCTAATTAGTTGTGAGATGTTCCACTGGGTTATTTTAGCACTACACAAACTTTACAGTCTTTTATTGCGCCTAACATAGCTTTTTTGAAATGGGTTGATGGCATCAAATTCAAAGTGGGCATTTATTTTTTAAGTAACTATAATATTTCAAGGTTTCTACATTTGATATGTTGTCTTTGTACTATTTTCCATTGAATACAGGGTTTACATTATTTGCATTCTGTTTTTATTTTATTTTACACAGCATCGTAACGCTTTTGGAAACAGGATTGTATTTTAAGGCAGCGGTTAACTGGTCAGAACCTCCAACTATCTTGCCTGATCCCTTTTGATGACATGGTTGGTCGTTGGCTGATCCCTACTGATTTCAGCAGGGTCATCAGAGGGATAAGTCAATGAATTATAACAAAACGTGTAACTACAGAGATGGTCTGTAACCTTCAGTCACAATTTATTGAAATGTGTGCCCAAATGCCGTACAGTGCACACACAGTACCTAGTGAAAGACTACAAACTTGTGACTCATCTATTTACTTACATTGTTCGTCGATGGCTAAATAGTGGCTATTGGCTAGTAGCTAGCTGCCTAATTCTACAGCAAAGCTACCTGAACATTTTTTGTAGATTGTATTTCAATTGTTCAAAATCAGGCATACTTTCAAGTAGAACTGTCTGTCGCTCTTGTAGTGGAAGAGACAGTTCGGGAAAGAGAGTCTCAATGGCAACTATTTCTTTTATCCTAGTAGCACCGCGCCGTTTGTCTCGCTGCTAGACATTTCACTGTACATTTGCCAGTGAGATGACTAGCTGTAGGGCACACCCGCTGTGTGGTAGGGCAGACAGATGGAAGAGGCCCCATCTGTATAAAAAATTAAAGGGGGGCAGCACAAATTAGGGGTGCTGGGGGTGTTGTTGCACTTTCCATTGAAAATAACTTTATTTTCCTTTGCTCGTTGGGTTTCCATGTGAGTTAGCATAAAGTTGAACTGTGTTTGAAAGAGCAAATCGGAGGGCAGTAGGCCGGACTTGAACCCATGCCAGCTCATATTTATATGCTGGGGTCAGCAGCTTAGAGGGTTAGACCACAGCAGGCCTCAGCATGCTATACTGTCTAAACGGTTCACCCGATATGGAGGAAAATACCCTTGGATTTAGCTGAGTCTGCACTCTAGTTACACAGTCAGTGTATACTTTCAATTATCCTTCGAGGCCCCCCAAAAACAAAACGAGAGATAGTCCAAATCCAGTTGAACCTCACTGTATCTGAATGGGGTGCTATTTCTCCACAGGCGGAAAAACAATGCCATGATTTGAAAAACCAGGGAGAGTGGTAAGACCTGAAATGTAACGAAGACAAAATTACATCACTGTTGATGAAAATCTTCCAAGACATTTTAGTGCCAGATCACTCCATGCAACTTCCTTAACTAGTAGAGGTAGCTGTAAGCAGTCTCACATTGCGATCAGGGGATAAGCTTTTCTAATCAGCAGAAGAATACAATATGGGGTTTAATGACTTACTAAAGACAATGAATCCAAGGAGTATCACTCATGTTTGATAGTTTCTTTCTCTTCTCTTACTGCAAATATTGCTTCTCATTCAGACTGCATAATCTGTATAAGCTCCTCAGAAATGTTTTTGCGATTGCATTTGGGTCCGTCAGTTCAAATAAAATTACAAGCATGTTAAATGTCTTTAATCTTTTTGTAAATGTTCAAATAACTTACTTCAGTCCTTCTGGTCAGTTTTACTGTGTGAGGTACAGATTGCTGCTCAACGGCCTTTCATAAAACCATGTTTGACAGCCAGGCGACGAGGCTGATGAAAATGTAAAAAAAACATGTCATTTTGTGTGGGTATCTGTAATTATGATTTAACTATAATGTCAGTCATACAGCTCTCTATCACAGTAGCCACTGTAAAGCTATCAGTACTGTATACCAGCGAGTTTTCACCCAGTTCTGGATTGTTCGGGCTTCATTTCTATAAAAGGTATAATTTTTGAAGATGGAAGGGTTAGGTGGTAGGCCAACCCTAACCACGATAAGCTTAACTGTATGGCCTTATAATCACTGTGGATTGTCATTTGCCATCACATATAGGATTGGGTTTCTATATCCAGCTGCATTACATGCTGAGACTACTGATGGATTGGTGAGACTGAGGGTTTATTTACTGTAGATGGTAACCCAGGTAGACAACCACTCATACATGCAGGTTGAAGCCCACACAGAAAGGCGCAGACAGACACAGACACACACCAACACACGGACAGACACACACCAACACACGGACAGACACGCACCAACACACGGACAGACACACACCAACACACGGACAGACACACACCAACACACGGACAGACACACACCAACACACGGACAGACACGCACCAACACACGGACAGACACGCACTAACATACGGACAGACACGCACCAACACACGGACAGACACACACCAACACACGGACAGAC